>NIPQ01042783.1:0-10762 GCA_002806875.1 Lepidotrigona ventralis hoosana | reverse complement strand
GCTACTCTTTTCTTCCCACTTTCTTTCGAAAGCTCGTCTTTGTTTTCCCTCCCCCTAAAATCGTTCACGCGAAAACACGGCTGTTTTTATCAACATCGTGTTTTAACCACACGGCGAGCTCTAGTTTTAATTTCGCATCATCTGTGCTGGTCTCCGAAGAATATTTCCAATATTTTTCTCTCGCGGAAGTAACATCGAACAACTTTGTTACAGGGTTTAGGGTTACTTTAATAGTGTAAATTTTATCTTGTATTTTAATTTCGCATCATCTGTGCTGGTCTCCGAAGAATATTTCCAATATTTTTCTCTCGCGGAAGTAACATCGAACAACTTTGTTACAGGGTTTAGGGTTACTTTAATAGTGTAAATTTTATCTTGTATTTTACATTTTATGAAATTAATGATAGAATTCGATTAAATTAATTGAAAAACTAGCGAATTTACCTCCGGATAGTAATTTATTCGAAATTACGCTCGAGTTACGATCGAGAACCAGTTGACAGTTAATAATGGTTAATTTCTATCGTCGAAATCCTGGAATTGGCATCCGTTCGTTTCGACGATCGCGCCTTATCATGTCGGGATCGACACGCTTTTTATACTCGAATCAAAACGACACGCCCGACGTAGCAGAAACAGCTACGTTTACCTTACAAAGGTTATTCGTAAACCATGGCGACCCCGAAAACGGAATGGAAAAGAGAGAAAATAGAAAATAGAGCGAAAGACAAAACAATGTTCGTTAAAAAGTTCACAGTGGCATTCACCGCAGGAAACAATGAGCGCACGATGCAATGCGCTTTGGCGCGCCCAGGCACTTTGTTCGGTCGACGACCAATCCGTCGACCGGGATCGAAGTAATTAAGTGAAACAATTCGAAATCATGGCTCGCGATTCTGCACCGGCGAAGATATGGATTTCACGGGCTGGCGCAAACTGAAAAGCACGAGTGTCAGTGAAACCGTATCTCTGCGATCAAAAACGAAGAGATTAAAAAATGTGTGTGCACCGGAAATCAAAAATTAGACCGTACAGGCATCATTGTTCAGCGTTATGTTGACACCTTGTGTCGTCAACGATTTAGGGGAAAAACTGAACTGTTTGTAAGTTTCTGCAAGCAATAGATTTTTCCTTAAATTGCTAACAAATTTTTCTTGAATATTTGTTTGAAGTGAAAAATGAAATCTTGATTTTCTCATTATTTTCAAATCTTCCTCGCTGTAATGTAAAGCAGCGTGTAAATATTGGAATTGTTCTTCGTAAATATGTTTTAAAAATGTTAAATATTAATATATTTTAGTTCTGACAAAAGCTGGTTTCATTGTTCATTGTTCACTTACGACACGATCAGTCACTCAACAAGTGATATCGTACCGAAGAAGTGTCTTGTAAGAAGTAGCTTAGCGGTTGCTTCGCGATTGCTTGACTTTAATCACTTGTAGAACTTTCATATCTATCGACTCGTAACTTTATCTTATCAGAAGAATAAGAAATATTTTATTCCATCTAATATCAAATATCGAAGAAATTCGGATGATATGTTTAAGAAGAAGAAGAAAAAGAAAAAGAAAAACAGATCTCTACTCGAACATGTATATTTATTCCATGTTTATGCATTCCATGCTGATTGTGCGTCCATTATATCGGAAAACGGGAAATGAAACGGAATATTCATGATGAATTTTATTACTTGCAGAATTATTAAAAACATTTTCCATCCTATTAAATACACGACTCTGCTGTTCGTATCAAATTTCTATGAAATTAAATTCCTTTACGTTATAAATGTTGTATCCAGTTTCCAAACCGTGCACACACATGGACTTTCATTCATACACATTCGGGCACCGCGCTCTGTTTTTTAACATGTGAAAATTTTACTTCTTCCTTGCATGCCAAGTTGAAAATCGTAGAAACATTTGCATAATAAGCAAGTCACGTCACAAGTTTATATATTTGCATTCTTACGTGAAATTAACGTCACTGCGAATTTTAATTCTCGTCAGAAATTGAAAGTAAATTAGAAGAAATAATAGTAACAATATGAGGATGAAATTTTCGAAATTCGTGTTTACTTGATTTTATTTATGGTTATGGGGAAACATATCACCGTAGGGGCGCATCGCGATCGTGAGATTTTGCAACATTCATTGGGACACTACTCTCGAGCTTGGTCAAGCAAACTCTTCGTTCTGCAACACGAGACAGAATGATTCCTGATCCGTCACGTTCACTTGACCATTTGGTAGAGGGAAAAGGTCGATCGAAGGTAACAGGAACACTTGTAGCGGAAATAGTAGTAGTGTAGCATGGAGATCCACTGTGACGAGGACAACGGTTCACAAAGAAGAACGATCGACCACGATGGTGAATTTAAAAGATCAGAGAGTCGACAGAACAATGCAAAGATCACATGTAAGATCACATGACATAGACGATGACAAGTCGTGTTCGATTTGCAACAGCAATAAACATGGCAACACGCATAGTTCAATAATTAAACTGTTTCGTATTTCGGCAAGTAATTTCAATAAAATAGGATACAGTGAAAAAAAAAAATGTAAAACGTGAAACTTTTATCTTGTTGTTGAAAAATTTTCAATTATCAAGATTAGATGCATTCACGACTAAAATAAAAAGCTTGTATTTTATTCAAATTTCTAAAAATGTTCTTTCAATCACTTTGGTTTTAATCACTTTGGTTTAACTAGTGTTAAACACGTACTATTGTGCTTGCATGTTCTGCACTTGTATACTTAACTGAAACAATAATTAATAATACACACAGCGATCAATAATAATTAGTTTCATTAGGGTAGTTTTTAATATATCTAGTAGTAATCGGTAATAATTAGTTTCATCATCAGGTCACCACCAAACATTTATTACAATTACGCGATTAAACAACTTAGCGAGCGATTCGCACTGAATAAATCATCAAAGTGGATAACACGATAGTAATTGCCACTAACCTGGTTTATATCATAAAGTGATAATCTGAGGCACGTAATAATTTGGACAATCTGATGATCTGAAAGACGAAGCACTTGTGGCTCGCTTCGTTCACACACAAAGCGTATAATCTTGTAGAAATAAGTCTGTAAAGGATAATCGATACACCAAGTAAGTCGTGTGAATAATTGGCGAAGAACGTGGAAGAATCGGCTGTCGAAGTTTGCACAGAGAAGGAAGATCACTCGGGAAATTTTTAAAATTATTTCATTCCTCGTGCAGAAAGATGATATATATATATATATATACATATACAGATGTGGGAGCAGAGTGTGTCGAGTGTCTCGCAAACATTTAGATTAGTCGGAAGCAGGTTAGGTGCACACACAGGCAAACGATTTAATTTTAATCAGAAGTCCCAATAGTTACAATTAAGAGACTCAGTCAGTTAGTTAGACTGAGTTCATCAGTCCATTTGGTTGAGCACATTAATCCGGGTTAGTCAGATCATTCGTACAATCCAGTTTAGAATCAATCAATTTGCATCAATCGAGCAACCTGATCAGCAGGCTCGGAACACCCAGCTTCTGTCAAGAGACTCGATTTGGTTCAAAGCATTCAAAACTAACCTTACACGCGCGCAAACGCGTAACATTCCGAATCGCGAGACATAATATTCATGCTAGACAGGAAACGTGGCATAATATAATTTCCCAAAATTTATTCGACCAGATGAGTAATTTCTGCCGCAGGTCTCAGCTCAAGTCGTTTTAAAAATTTCAAAGTCATTTCCACTTTTCAAATGATAATCTCAAACTCTGTTGTATCTTAATTGATGTGTCTTTTCTGTGATGGTACTTTCCTCGTGATTTTATTTTAGATCGTTGGAAACCATTTTGAATAGCAAAATAACCAAGAAAATAATTTTATTTCTGTGAATTTGTATGCTTTAATATATAAAATGTGCAACAGGTAATTATGCATTAGAAGAGACCTGCATCATCTTAAAAACTGTGTGTTTGTCACAAGATATAAATCACAAATGAGCTATTGAGATGTAAAAGCGTGAAAGAAGCAGTTTCGTTGAGATTAATGATTGGTGTCAAACGTTATAAGAACATGTCCTGTTCAAGGATCATTGTACGTGGAATAAATGATTGTAACTAAATACAATGTCAAACATCGTTCACGAAATTATTAAAAGTGTCAATATACGTAATTAGTATTCCTAATGAAAATTGCTGGGAGAAAATTTGCTCAGACAATTACTTTCTTGTAAATTGCAGATCGAAACGACAATGTAGAAGGCAAATTCTTCGGAAATTACAATGAATATTTTTTCCTTTAATTGCGGAAGTAAATGTACGTTTTCAACATTTAAAAGGGATTTTTCCGTTTTCACTTTTGCATATTAATCATGTATCGTACAATCATTCGAATTGCAGATTGATATATTTAATTCAACGCGGAATTGAATAATTGTTTTCTGATAGAATTGATTTAAAGAGAAAAGAAATGCACGTCATGAGCCCCTCTCTTTTTAATTTTATCCTGTAAAATACAATTTTGAGGCGCATGAATTAAAAAGTATTTTCCAACCGAATTGGGTCAGTTTATTTCCATTGCATTCGTAATTTTATGAATTTAATTATTTAAATATGGCCCGCGCATGTGTTGCACAAAATGGAGGTAAAATTACTTTAATGTCGTATTCGGCATTTTGAAATATTTATGATTCAACTTGAAATATTTGTATCCATTAGTCGATCGAGGTTCATTGAATTTCAATATCCTCAGGAATTTAATGCAGTATTTCTTCCATTACCATTTGCATCGAATTCGCTGTTATTTTCATTGTTGAATCATTCGTGAATAATTGGATTACAAACGATCTGTGTCATTATTTTATTTTTTACATTTGATCGGTGATGTTAATATAACGATTGCACCACTTACAAGTAGATCGGTAGTTAGTGGTATAATTAAAAGGAGTATCCAAAGAAAATTAAAATTTAATTTTTTATACCGAGAAATTAATAAATATAATTTATATAATTTATATAATATGTATCTATATAATATAACGTTGTTGTAACGATGACATTATTACAGCATCATGCCATTTTCAGCAACTGACGATCGTCAAAAGATAACAATGATATTAAATTTAAATATATATTTGCTTATTTTCATTACTTTTTACAGATTCGTAGTTTCTTTACACCTAGCAGAAATTTGTGAAATCTCAACAAACCTTGCTTGCAATGAAAATCACAAGTCATCATAACGTTAATAACAATGAATATTTTACATTTTTGAATATTATACGTTACATTGTACATATTCTTACATACACTGAAAATTATACGTTAATTAAAATTCAGGCTATTTTCATATTTCTATGGGAAGAATCGCGAAAAATTATTAAAAATATTTTGGAAGCACAAAATTACTAAAGTTATTTGCGGCAGTGTTCGAGCGAAAGGATGAAATAGTAGTGAGGATAGCAGAGAAAATTTGAACGATACTGCACACGATACTCTACATGCAAACGCCCCATTCATCCGTTTTCTCTTTAATCAGGATGTCAAACATCAATAAGTATGATTCACCACGCTCGGATCGGTTCAAGAACTGGTGGCTCCATGTTTTAAATAGTTGTTCGAAAGCTATCGAGCCTGGTAAAGTGGATCGGAATTGTCTCTATGGTTTCCTTTTTTCCCTTTTTTCCACAGATTCATTACTCTTTCAGGTATTCACATCATTGAATCTTACTTCTCATTTAATAGGATATTTCTACTACCCTATCCCACTTGTTGTCGACCTTATTTCAATTTGCAGATTGATGGATTGCTATCGATCTTTCTTCAATGTGTTTGCAACAACTCTCGTAAAAGGTTCGGCATGTTTGCGCAGTTTCTAATATTTTTAGGGAAATTAAACAAGTTCGATTTCAATGGAAATTTAGTATCACGAGAGTGGTGGCCTCTGGATATATCTTTATAAATCATTCTCGGAATCTTAAATTTTTCGAACATGTATGCATCGGGAAAAATTTATTTAGCACGCATATTTGAAGTGTCTAGTATTGCAAAGTAATTACTAATTTGTTACAGAGTTTCCTTTATAGATTGTTCGAATCATTTAATAACTGTGTAAGTTATTCAAACTAAAGTCATTCGCTTATTTATATCGAATAAGTATCGAGGATTTCTGAAAATATTTCCACTGAATACTTGATCGCATATTGTATGCTCTTAGAAATATCTTTATTAAATATTTCGATAAATCGTACGATAATTTCTTCTTCTTCTAGTCTATTGAAATATCAATATCGAAGCAATTTTCACTCAATCGCTGTTAATCGAGCGATTAAAGTATAAAATTAAAGAAATAGGAAAAAAGTTATTTACTAAAAATCATTCATTCATTGAAATGCACTGCTATAGATGTATGAAAAAATTTCTGTGAAAAGTTGTAAGTTTGTCAGTGTGATCACTTTGGTAGTGTTATGTATCTCCATTTCTTTTCACGCAATGTTCTTCTTGAAGCAAACTCAAATATTACATATCGTTGAAGGACATTTACATGTTTTTTTGCATAAAATTCGCCGTTTGTTAACTTCGAGCTGCAGCGGATTTGTTCTCTCGTGCACGTTTGCACGCTCTATTTATTCTACAGACCTGAGCCGAGCTTAGAGAACGACAATCCTTCGTTTGGATTATTTCGGAGGATTGGTAGTGTAACAGAGTCAATATTATAAGTCCTTGTTAGTCCATATTAACGAGGTGTAACTATATTTAATTGCGAGACACAATTCATAGCGTAGAATAACGGAGAACTGTTCGACAAAATCAGATTCCAGTCCGAATGAATAACAAATACGTCTCGATAAAGTAGAAGGATAAATTAATAGTAACTTTTGAATAGTGCTGTTGGATGATTAAGACTTGGAGTGTCCTTGTACTTCTTATTATAGTATTCTCGATGGAGGCGATGGAGAAGGTCAAAGAATTCGAAAAACTGAGTAACTATGTCTCTAATAAATTTAATGAATTTATCATACTTGTTAGTAACTTTATTGCAATTTCTTAATAATAAATAAGTGTAATAATATCCTTGTTGTTATCCTTTGTAACTGTAAATTCTCCGTTAGTCTTATCTTTTTAACGATGCAGGGAAAATTTCACTTTCATTTTCCAACTTGATACAAATTACGCATAAACGCCAATTGTTAAATTAAAATTGAAAAGTCCACTTAAAGGTTGAGCTTTATAATTTGGAATAATAATAATAAAAATGACAACAGCAACGTAATAATAATAACAACATCAGTTGAGTCTCAGTACATCATCACTACGTTCTCACGTCTGACTACAAGCGTCCTTATCTACTGCGACACTTGTAAAATCAATTGCTACTCCTGTCTTGACTGAAATTTTACACTTTATTCGTCGGAAGTGTTTTAACGTTAAACGATATAAAAAGCTACTTATAAGAAATTTAAATTCCACTTACAAACTTGCCAATGCAAGTAGCATATCACCAACTATAAGACAAATAAGAATTTGAATATAGATATTTATTCTTAGAAATCTTTCTTTTCCGTTCGTTGACAAACATCCTAAAAGTCGAAACGACAAAGCAATGAAAGAGAGAGACGACTCTTTCGTGGGTCGACTGATCGGTCGCAGGACTTTTATTTGCATCGCGAATAACAAATTTACAGGGCAGTCTAGCTTCGAGGTAACGAAGTTCCCTTCAGCGACTGTGTTCCAGTCAGAAACTGTGTGTGTTCGCATAGTTTCGCAGGTAAAGCGGTCGATACCGGAACATTTCCTGGCCTGGCCATCAGTATGTCTGGACGCCGACGAACAATTGGCATATGGACGCTTCCGAATTCAATTAGACATGGCAATGAGAATGCAAAACGCTTTCTAGCTCAAGAAATTATCGCGTACAGGCAGAGGAAAGACACAAAGACAAACGAGGAGAATGTTGAATAGGAACAGTCGCTGGCTATTAATTAAATTGCCGAAAATAGAAATTGCTGATCGGATTCTTCGCGAAAGAATTTCAATTTTCAGACAGTGCTCGGTGCCTTATTTGGAAAATAATGTCAATCAAATTACGACGCGTCACGTTCAGTTTCTCACTTTTTCACTGTAAAAGTTAAATTGCAATCGTTACGATTGACAAATTTCTGTTTGGTCATTTTGTCAAGATAGATTCGTGGGCGATGATTCAAACTTTCTATAGATTTTAAAATTTATAAATTTATGATTGTCGAAGTAATTTCTAATAAAGATTGCACAAAAGTCTCGGAAGAGCTGAGATAACTTTTTAGAAACAGATATCAATGCTACGACCAGTTTTTATTCCATTAGAACAAAGTTCAAAATTTCCTGAAGGATTAGAATCCAATGTTACATACATTTTACGTACTTGTGAAATCTGAAATTTCATATGCAACGACCTGACTACTTTCAATCAGTAAAACAAAAATTACAAATGAGGCGAGAGATGTGAAATGAAATTGTACAGATGGAAACTTTTAACACTTAACTTTGAATTAATTTCATACGCAAACTAAGTTGCCTTAGGTTTGTTAATTCTTTTCTTTTCCCTTCGTCTGCGATAAAATATGGAACAAATATTGAAATGGCGATTAATTTTAGTTGTTGAAGTCTGTTAGATTGGAAGAGATCTGTGAAAGGAGAATTTATGAAAATATAAGGGAGGAAAATGTGAAAAGAGGGAGAAGAAGCTGTCGGTTATTGAGAAAGTTACACTAAAACTTAATTTCGTCGTCGACCTAATTTCTTCTTAAAATATTTCCCCACTATGTTGTCGGAGCATCTTCACGCTTGATGAGCTGAAGTTATCAATACAGCTTCTTGTTTTCTTCTCTCTTCGTTATTTTGTGGTTCCTTTTTATCGAGTTACCGGCATTCTTAAAATATTTCCCCACTATGTTGTCGGAGCATCTTCACGCTTGATGAGCTGAAGTTATCAATACAGCTTCTTGTTTTCTTCTCTCTTCGTTATTTTGTGGTTCCTTTTTATCGAGTTACCGGCAACTCTTGAAAGTAAATTCAACAGACAGGGAACATGCGTGACCGATATCGAGTTTCCTTATTCTCTGACGCTGGAACGTATGGAACGGTTCAGAACCGCGACTTGACAAACTTTCTGATAAATGTACGATCTCTTGAAAGTAAATTCAACAGACAGGGAACATGCGTGACCGATATCGAGTTTCCTTATTCTCTGACGCTGGAACGTATGGAACGGTTCAGAACCGCGACTTGACAAACTTTCTGATAAATGTACGATAAATAATACGATAATATTTAACAGATTTGCATATGGCAGGTTACTGATATTATTTTATCTCCTCAGTAGTCAATGATCTAGTCTGCAAACGATAGTGGACGAATTATTTCCTGAGGATGAAAATTAAAAAGATGTACGTGTAAAAATAATTATATAAAATAATATTATACAAAAATCAGACACATCGATAATTAAAATAATCGGTAATTAAAATCTGCAATTATTGACGTTAAAACCATTAGAGATTCCATGCTGTTTGTTGTTTGATATTAAATTTCCCAGATTTAATTTAATTTGATATCTGGGTGATTTAATAATTTCTCATCCATATTTAAAAATTACCCAAAGATTTAAATTATATACCATATTTAAAAATTACCCAAAGATTTAAAAATAATTTCAAGCTTCTAAAATATCTTTTATCTTCTCTGAATTATTTATCAATTTATGAAATTGGTGCAGCGATTTAGTATTATCGATTTCACACTAGTTTTAATAACTGTAAACATTTCTAATAATAGAGCGAGTTTCATGTGTAAAAAACGATTGCACTTTATTAATTTGATGTCTAACGTACTGATAACATCGTCACATAGCGTAATCGATAGATTTGTTCAAAACTAAGATCTCTACTTGTATAACATGATTATCGTGTATGGTAATACATATATAATTACCTTCAGATAATTAGGTAAGTAGGTCTCGACATACATTTGCAGACATTCGTGTTTGATATAAAAGAATATTTGTAACAATAAAATATACACACGTTTAATAATATTGAAATATTTAAAAACGATAATCATATTGACAATTAATATTAATATCATTATGCTGATATAATATTAAGAATAATATTAATAATTGATGAATTCATATTGTTAATATAGCTTTCTTTGTCAATAAAAAAACATTTAATATTACTATACTTTATAATAACTGGTAATGTTACTGTAGCATTATGTGATTATTGAAAAATAAATTATTATAAGCTTAAATATACGTAATAAATATTCATTTATTTGTATGTTTAATATATATATTTTTTAATATTTTTAATATTTTTAATATATATGTACTTTTTATCATGGATTCATAATTATTGATTTTTACACGTAACAAAAGTCAGACTTTCTCTTGCCGATCTCTGGTGAAAATTACTGTTTTATGTAGTTCGTGATGCACTTCATTTATCTAAATTCGTCGGAGCATGCAGTTTCTATAGCTGCAATTCTCATGGCAGTAATTATCCTCACTATCTAAGATTTCGCATTCAAATAATAGAAATTCAAGTTTAGGTAAGTCGATTTAACCGGTGGTAGTTCATTCATTAATGTAATTAGGTAAATTTTAATCATGAATGAATGGAGCTCATGGTGAAATAGAATATCACTGCACTATCTAAAACCACGTAGATTGTCCACTGTTCGAAAGTGTTGAGAAAAACACAAGTGGATAAACATTATTTTATAAA
>NIPQ01042778.1:0-10725 GCA_002806875.1 Lepidotrigona ventralis hoosana | reverse complement strand
ACAAGTATCTCTGAAAATGCTGTTCTTCAGATGATCTCTTTCTTTTACAAATAAGAATCTCTCTAAATTTCTATTTTCAAAGAATAACTCGCAAGCTGCTGATGTTCGTACAAATCTATATCATTAATCTATATCATTAATATAAGGAATAGAACTCGAACAAAGATTGCACTTGTTCCCTATTACAACGCAAGAGTAGTACTTTACTATAACGAGTGACTCAACCGATAAGGTGGTCGATGAATAACTTGACGAACAATCATAAGTCAATCGACGTTCCATTAGCATGAAATTTTTCGGAGTTTACGCTGGCCCGAGGTTAGAACAAACACGAGGTTAACGAGTGACTCAACCGATAAGGTGGTCGATGAATAACTTGACGAACAATCATAAGTCAATCGACGTTCCATTAGCATGAAATTTTTCGGAGTTTACGCTGGCCCGAGGTTAGAACAAACACGAGGTTAAGTCGGCAGGAATCAAAGGGTAGACCGGCGAAAAGATTGGCCGTGGTAGGTTTGTCAGGAGGACGAAATCTGCAAGCTCATGCCCTTGAAAATCTTTTCTTGCCGCGTAACTCGAGTGGATCCTGTATCGGTGCCTCTCCCGGCTCTCCTTCACGAACGCCGCACTTCTGTTGTTGTAACACATTTCGTCCGTGGCAAACAACACCCCGCGGTTTACCTGGTAATTGCTGGAAACACCGGCTGAGTGTTTACAGTGTCATCGAGGTGCGGTGGTCACACCTCGCCGCGTACGACCACTCGGAACAGCAACGTTTTCTTCACCTGGGACCTGCCACGGTCGAACATCTTCTCAAGGGTCAGCAAACTATTCGAAAGCTCGCTCTAACGACGTTTTTCTTGCTCTTTCTCTCTCCTTTTTGCGCTTCAAACAACTACGGATCGATGTGATTAATGTCTTTGTTTGCAATCTTTCACGTGATTATGTATTAAAGATATTGTCTGTGGTATGATATTTGGGTTAGTGTAGATTTAACTCTTTGGCAACGGAGCATGAGAAATACTACGGATCGATGTGATTAATGTCTTTGTTTGCAATCTTTCACGTGATTATGTATTAAAGATATTGTCTGTGGTATGATATTTGGGTTAGTGTAGATTTAACTCTTTGGCAACGGAGCATGAGAAATACTTATAATTAGGCAAACCATCGGATAAAAAACTTCATCGTAGATTGACGTCTTTATACGTTGGAATATTGTTAGTAAAACGATGAGTAATAATGTGAGTATGTGTATGTTTTACAGTGTACTTAAATACTTATAATTAGGCAAACCATCGGATAAAAAACTTCATCGTAGATTGACGTCTTTATACGTTGGAATATTGTTAGTAAAACGATGAGTAATAATGTGAGTATGTGTATGTTTTACAGTGTACTTAAATTTTGATTATCATATTATCCATTTTTTATAAAAAAAATCGGAAGTACATATCTTGTTTTGCATTTAGTATCAGTAAGATGGTTATTTAATAAATTTTTAAGAACATTTCTTTTCTATCTATCATGCCATGATGATTCTTCTTAATTCACTTCTTAATTTATTGCTAAGTGAGCTAAGCTGTAATTGATTAACTTATTATTTTATGATCTTTCCACTGGATCCGGAACAATCGATCTTGATTAACATGATCGAACTTCAGTATGAAACGCGAAAAATAACTGTTAGAATTATATGAATAATTTATATAATTATATGAATAATATTATTTATTAATAAAGATAAATTAATTATAAGTATTGTACTTGAGTTTATAAAATTATTATAATATAAATTAAATTCTGTGTAATTATAGAATCGGTGATAGAAGTTAATTACAAAAGATAACGTAACATAAATGCGAATCACATTGTCCTGTGCAATACTGCAATGTATAATTGTTTGTGTAACTAATGAATTGAATAAAAATTTATCAAAAATAGAATTTATTTATTAATTATATATCATTTATATAAAATGATATTAAATTATTTATTAAATAATTAATATCAAAAACTATACCTGAAATTTATCATATACACTTTTGACTCCATGAACAAGTTTGATTCAAATTCCAAATGCAGTTTAATAAAAAACTAAACATGAAAGTATGTTTCACTCTATTGTTCAAAAATTATAAATCTTTATAATTTACATTTCGTAGATTAAATAAGACATAGAAAAAGAATTAAAAGTCTAATTTGGAAGAATTAATTACAAAAGTCTAAATCAACTTCTTTTGCAAATGAAAATTTAATCAATTTATGGGCATTGAAATGCTAGCGTCACGTAGCGGTGAAACAGTAGAACTAAAATCTATTGGTATCTTTGTCGCACGCTATTACTATCCTTGTTTGACACGTGATATATATCTATCCTTGTCACACAATATTTCTTTTCTTGTTTACGTGTAGACCACGTTCTGCCATCTATTGGAGTTTTTCTCTTTATCCTTTTAGTAGCAGTCAAAGTTGAGGGATACTTAGATGGCAGTATTATCTGCAGACAAAGAGCGCATTAGTGTATGACAAGGACAATGATAGATTTTAGTTCTATCACTTTACCGCTATGTGACGCTAGCATTTCAATGCCTGTAGGAACGATGATCGATAATAAATAGTCACCGTACTACAAAGGAAAATTTTATAATTTATTTCAACATTTACATGATACAGAATTTAATGGATGAATTACGACTGACGACTGTTTATTAATTTCTTATTTACTATTATGTATATTCTCGGCAATTTGTTTATAACATGGTAACCAATAATTTATTATATTTCCATGGTAACTTTTTATAAGACTAAATAGATGTCGCTACATGCCTGTATTCCAGCGACATCTATTTCTCGAAAACAAGAAATCATGCAAAAAGATCAATATTTTAATTATTATTACAATAGTTTAACAAGTGTCAAGGAAACATAACAAATTATCGAAGATATACATAATAGTTGTTAAAGAATAAATTGACAGTCTACAGTCTATATTCATCATTAAATAATCAATTAAAAGAGTATAGATAGTTAATTAATTATAATTATTCATTTAAATATTGTTAAATATCAGTTATTAAAAAAATAGTAATAAAGTATAAAGTTATTTGTTAATATTTGTAGTACGTGGATATAATAGTATATAAGATTATCAATCATCGTATCTACATGCCCAAGTTAACTAAATTTTTATTTACAAAAATTACTAAATAAAATTAATTTGTGAATTTTCATAATTGTATATTCGAAATTACACCAACGACTTCTCTATATTCCATCTGACCTATAAAATTCTTGTATAAAGACACAAATTTTACTCCACAGATTGAAGTATTTGTTCGAATAGTTTCATTTTTATATTTATGATTATATTAATTTTTTTAGGCTGATCCTATTTGTAGATTTCTAAATTTTTCTTATTCTAAATTCCTAAATATTATTTAATCCTTATAATAATTTATTAAATCAATAAGTTACACGTGGATTAACTTAAATACACAATGTTATTACCAGTATTTAATTTTATACTATTTTTATTTACAAATTTTTCACACAAATAATTATGTCGTACTATAAAAAATCGTTTACTATAAATAAAGTTCTCTTGAATACACAAACATCTAATACATATGTTTGTAAGTTTAGTTGTCATACATTTTATGTTATTGCAAAATTTTCAATTATCATCTTATCATATTATAGATGATAGATACAATTTCAAAACTAATTCACTTCCATTTCTTGTTGTTCTTGCTCATCATTAGAATCCTGCATTTCTTCTTCTTCTGCAGTTTCTTCCAGTTTCTTTCTTTCTTTCAACCCAGCAGCAGGTGATCTTATAAGTGATAAATCGCGTTGAACTTCTTTAATATCTCTTTCTTGTTCCAACTCGCGTCCTTTACGTAATCTCTGCATTATATGTAGATTTTGTCTTTTTTGTTTAATAGTTTCAATCTTCTTTATTGCACCAATTGCATTATTCCATAATTCTCTGTTGTATTTAATTGGGACATTTCTTCTCTTTTCAAATTCAAACGAGGGATCCACTACCAACTCTTTGCCAACTGTTTTCCTATATGCCTTGGTCCATTTGACTTTTCTTGGATTTTTCTTCTTCTTAAATGCAGCATGACATTTTGACCGACAAAATCTGAATATCTGTGTGAAAGAATATGAAATGAAAATATGCATATAATAATATGGTAATATTTATGCAATATAATTTATAACAATTATCAATTATTTACATATTGTAAGAAAAATTGTTATCAAGTGCAGAAACAAGGTAACACCTAAATATACACATAACCTAAAAACTTGATTGAAAAAATTATAGTTTCGAGCATTTCTTCTAAAATTATAGAAACGAAGTTTTGTTATTGTGGTAAATATGTATAAAAATTCTCACCTTACAGTCATTTCTTACAAACTGAATTCCGTGTCCCGGATAAATCCGGGACGAACAAAAATAACATGTTTCTATACGCATGTTACATGCGTTTGTGAAAACTCGAAATAAGCTCAGAGATCAAGATAATAATGTAAGCACATAAAATTGAACTGGTAGCTACGCCATCTACGAAATATTTTTTTATACGTCATTTTAATATTTCGCAAAATTATATATTTTTCAAACATACATCAATTTTTAAGCGTATATAATTTTAGATATTATGTACCTACATATATCTAAAAAATAATATAGTCGAAGTAATGTACATCTTAATCTTTATATTTTTGAATTATATCATTATATCATTATATATTATATCATTATATCATTATAAATTATATAGAAATTAGAAAATATTTTATAATCTATAGCCTATAGTGTAGACATTAGAAAATAGAACTAAGAAAAAGAAAATTGAGTAACAGAATTAAATTTAGCTCCAATATATATAAATTATAAATATATCTAATTTTTATTCATTTAAATTTTGTTTAGAAATATCTTTAGTTGCTGAAAGTGTGTGCTTAAATTGTGCAATTAGTTAATCAGTGATTCAATACATTATTGCGCGACATCTGTTAATTCACAGAGAATTTTCTACAAAAGTTGCGTTGCAGAGACATCTGAAGACGTTGGTCTTCGGATTTTAGTTGGTGTTCGGTGAAGTTTCGTTTGGACGTGAATGAGTAATTGAGAAGGAAAAATGAACGTTGTAGCGAAATCGACAAGTCTCGCGCCGTTGTTGAAGTCGACAACTGTCATTTCAAATGGCCTGCACCCAGTGATTGGAACAGGTGTTGTATTAAAATCGAAAATTGTTACTAAACCTGTCGTTAGTCGACTGGTTTCTGAAAGTTTGCAGGAAACTCTTATTACAGGGTCCTTACGTGTGAGTTCGGGAATTGGAGGTTCGAAACTTCTGCTTAATTATTATTTTATTATATGTCATGCATCAACAGAATTTATTCTCATTATAATTTCGATTATATAATCGTACGCCGTACGCAGTACAATTTCGAAGATTATTATTGTACCAATTTCGCTTATCACAAATGTTGTACAAATCTTTTTTCTATTTTGAAACGTTGAAATTGATATTATTCTTATTTTTAATATTCGATATAAAAGTACTTTCAATGAATTTTCTAGCAAGTTTACTAGCAACACAAAGAAGGTTGGCACACACTGATATTCAATGGCCAGATTTTACTGATTATCGTCACAGTGCTGTAAAAGATCCAACTACCAAAAGCAAGGAAAGTGCCAAAAGTCGCAAATCGTTTGCATATATTGCAACAGCTAGTAAATATATCTTTCAATTTGTCTTATACTATTCTACAATAGCAAAGAAATATTTATTTTTGATTTATTATATCATATGTTATAGCAACTGCAGTTTGTACACTGTACAGTACAAAAACACTTGTACATGATTTAGTATCGTACTTAAGTGCTTCTGCTGATGTACTTGCATTGGCAAAGATTGAAGTTAAGCTTGACAGTATTCCTGAAGGAAAGAATGCGGTTTTCAAGTGGCGTGGAAAGCCTCTTTTTGTACGACATAGGTAAATATTGCTAAACATTCTTACATATATATCTTCATATTTTGTGTATGTGAACTGAATACAGCTTTTGCTCTGGAATGATTGTAGAACACAAAAAGAAATTGATACGGAGTCGCAAGTAAATGTTTCATCTCTTCGAGATCCACAAGCAGATACAGAGCGTGTGAAAAAATCAGAATGGTTGGTTGTTTTGGGTGTGTGTACACATTTAGGATGTGTCCCAATTGCAAATGCTGGTGATTTTGGTGGTTACTATTGTCCTTGCCATGGTTCTCATTATGATGCCAGTGGAAGGATTAGGAAAGGACCAGCTCCGCTAAATTTAGAAGTTCCACCTCACGATTTTGAAGGTGGTGTATTAGTTGTTGGTTAAGGCGTTAA
This sequence comes from Lepidotrigona ventralis hoosana, assembly GCA_002806875.1. NCBI lineage: Eukaryota > Metazoa > Arthropoda > Insecta > Hymenoptera > Apidae > Lepidotrigona > Lepidotrigona ventralis. The sequence goes on along the minus strand of NIPQ01042778.1, from coordinate 4,323 downwards.
TATATGTAGTAAAATTATACTATAATTTATATCAAGTTGTTTCACATGCATTTGGTAATTATTTCAAAATTCATTGCCAAAGCTAATGTTGATCTATTATAAATTATGGTAAAGCTGTATAAATAAAAGTTCAAACTTAACCAAAAAAAATATAGTTTGTTTATATATAGTTTGTTTATATCTTTCGTTCATGCTTAATGTCTGTCAATTTAAACAAATCTATAGTGATTTAAATATGTTTATATCTTTCATTCATGCTTAATGTCTCTATCAATTTAAACAAATCTATAGTTATTTAAATAAATCTATTAAAACGAAGAATAATGTAGTATTTTAATATTTAAAGGTGAATCAGACGGTATTCAGAAATATTCAGAAGGTATTTAAAAATCATTACGTAAGATCGCAGTACAGAATGCAAGAGTATGTAAATTTCGTAACGAGGGAACATTCTATATTTGAAAGATCTTGAAATCGCNAGGTGAATCAGACGGTATTCAGAAATATTCAGAAGGTATTTAAAAATCATTACGTAAGATCGCAGTACAGAATGCAAGAGTATGTAAATTTCGTAACGAGGGAACATTCTATATTTGAAAGATCTTGAAGATCAAACGAATCGGTCTCGCTCCCGTAAGGCGGCGCCACTTATTCCAGACCAAATTTTCATTTTCAATGCGTGACAAGGGCATCTATACGATCGACAATTTGCCGGCCGATTCTCTGTTTTCAGTCGCCTTCGCTGCTGGCAGCGTACGGACGGAATAGTTGAGGATTTTTCGCGAAAATCGGTTATCTTTCATACTCTGTCATCTTTTCACCGCCATTCTATATGATGATTCAAAGATCCTTAAACCAACGACGAGTGATTTCCGTGATCTGACATTTAAAATAAGAACAGAAAATGTTTTGTTAAAAATGAATTTTCCCCATGCTTGGTACCGGCGTTTAGTGATACGTCGTGAAAGGATTAGAATCGAATAACTTTTGACGATTTGAATTGAAAGTGACATTTGGAAAATTCAGAGAAGAAAGAATACGGGAAAAGGCGGGAGACGGATGCGTGGAAAACCGATTTTCGTAAGTTCTCAACTTATTGTATCCAACATCTATGCTATTTCATTCTTGCTTCGTTTTTTCTCTTCATCGTCATTTCAGTATACATTTGCTATATATCGCAAAACATATCATAATACATCATAAAAGTTTGAAACAATAACAGGGAGATACAAAGAACTTTAAATTCAGGTTATCATATCTTGTCATTATGATATTTTAGTAAATATATGATGGTCATACAATAATATTTAATGTTTTTATTTTAAATAATTTTTGATTCAATCGTGTCTTGCCATTGTCAAGAAATATTTAAAGCTCGGAAAATGTGGAAAAAATGTACGTGGTTTTTTTGTTCGAATTTTGTGTTAAAAAAAAATTTGTTCAAATGAAAATAAGGCCGATGCGTAAAAAATGGATCGTAACAGGATTAAAATAGAAAATTATGTTAATTGGTCGACGATTTTATTTGAAATGCTATTAACATTACAACATCACTATTGAACGTTTCGTCGAATAATTCGATCGTTACCTGAATGGATTTCAATACACAATTCCTCGTCTCACAAATTGACCCTTACGACACCTAGAACAATTGTTTTCGTAACCTTAACGGCGGCATATGTTTGTGTTTCTGCATGTTTGGTTCCGCTTGGTACGATGACTCCCTGTACATTCGAATCATACTTTGCATCCTGCTAACGGTTCGAATAGGAGTCTCAGTTTTTGCGATACCATTCGCGTGCCTTTCGGTTCGTGTAAACAAAGACAAGATCATGATCGTTCGAAACGGTCATTATACTAAGGTCGGTCCTGCATATTGGAAGTGGATTCGCTACTCTCTGCTCGACTCTCTATCGTATCTCGTATATATTCGTATATACATTTTTATTATTATATAAAATTAACGCGTGTAACTATTGATTGGCGATCAATTGCTTGAAATCCACGCTATTTGGGACATCTTTGATTCAACATTCGGTAAGAAGATTCATATAATATTCCTTTTATATTTTTTGATTTAACATTCGGCAGGAAGATTCGTGCAATATTTTCTTATATCTTGATTCAACATTCGATAAGAAGAAAATTTCACTGTCTCTAACTAAACAAATGATCCATTGATATTCTATTAGATGTTCAATAATATTCGCATGATTCGTGTTTCGTGCTTCCTACGCATAGACATATTAAGCATATGTTGCAAAGGTATTGGCACGCAACTTAATTTTCCATTAAAGAGTTTTTCTTATTTTTTTTTTTTTTTTGTCAGTTTCTACATTTCAAATTTTTATAGAATTCAGAAATTTAAATTTTGACGCAGTAGTGTGAAACGCTATAACAAATACAATGGTGTGCCATTATTTTTTGTAACCACAGTATATACATACGTTTTTTTTGTGTTCGTAACGCGTGTCCCTCCGAGAGAGCCGTATTTTTCGGTTGCTTCTAGTTAATTACCCATCTCGGTGACATAGGACAATCTGGTTCCACCAACAAAGGCGATAAAGTCGTTGTTGCTCGGCAGTTCTTCGTGCACTTTGTTATTCAACCTTCGAAAGGCAGTGTCTCTCTGTGTCGATCTGGTTTACTGTTTGCAAAGCCCGATGGTTACCCTTCGGAATTTCAGAGAGAGCGGAGGATACTCGTGCTCGCAGCATAGTTGCAAGTGCAAAGCCGCGGCTGCCGGACTTTTTAGAAGAACGCTGCGCCAACCCTTTTTCTCTTTCTCAACCCTGTGCTCTCTGCCCTCCTGTGCCTTCCACTTCTCTTTTCTATTTCTTTTTTTTTTTTCCTCTCTACCTTGTACCTCCGTACGTAAGCTGCACAAGGTGTGCGCGTTCTGGCATTCTAATTCTTTATGCAGCCGGCCAAGGAAATTCACAGTAGGAATGCACGGAAGGGAGATTGCAAAATCCAGTTCCCCTTTTCTTTTATTTTTTTTTTCTCTTTTTTGTTCTTCTCTTCCTTTAAACTGAGCGAGAGAGAGAGAAAGAGAGAGAGAACGTTTTGTGTGCTCTGAGCCCTGCATTCAACTATCTGGACGCACTCGGGCGTGCGCGTGTGTGCACACACGCAGCCATACCACATAACCTGGCCACGTGTTCGTGTTCGTGTACGCGACCAGGGAAAGCGCGAGAGTGCGTTCGTTGGTTGGCCGGTACGTGCGTGCGTGCGCGCTTCCGAAAGTGAGTGGGACACGCGGACCTTCACGCTGAAGGAGAATCAATAGATGTGCGTTGCATCTTGCCCCTCTTGTCCCCTCTTTCGGCTATCCCGCGCGCACCCTTCTTCCTCGACAACCACTGACTCGACCTTCGCACGAGAGAGCGCCCGCTCCTCCACCGTACGCCTCTGTCTTCCATCATCCCTCTTTCTCGTAACGCCCTTTCCAAGGGTGCAGTTCAATGCATTTCTTCCTCTTCCTCCTCCTCCTTATGTTTGTGTTCAAGAGTACCACTGAAATTCGTTCGATTGAAATCTCGAAGAAAATTAATTCAATCCTCTACGATTTCGCGAAGTTGGCGTCACATCGAATCAGCTGTTCGTACGTTTCTCCGATTTCGTCCCAGTGTCATTGATCGATTTTACGCATCGTTTCTCCCTCCCTCTCTTACCACCCTAGCCTCTGTCGTATAAAAGATCTTATCGGGTTGAAAGTCGACGCGTAAATCAAGATACAGAGCCGGATAAACGACAATCGCCGTGTACGCCAACAAAATAGAGTGACCCGAGCCCGTGTGGTTGAATCGTGCGTTTAACGTCGATACTTAACCGATTACATCGATTAGGAACTACTTACGAATACCTGTTTGAGTAACAATCGTCCTAGGTGGAATTATTTGAATAGAAAATCGTCCCTTAATGATGCTGCTTTCTATAGTGTATTGCCCTTGAATACTTCACTTTATCAGTGGAAAACACAATTTTTACATTCCAGAGAAATGGTTTTCTGGGGTAATTGAACAATCGTGAAATTATCAGCGGGAATACAGTTTCCTAGAAAAACTTGACTATCATAAATTAATGATAATAAACTTTCAAAGATTTGTTTAATAAACGACGGCCAGGAGTGTGAAATAAAATGAAGAAATGTGTTCTTTGTTTCGTTCACATTTTCCATAATTATTTTAGTGAAAATGAAGAACGCATAGTAACGCACATGTATCAGCGTATTTATTGATCTATCTGTTCGCGTTTATCTATGTACCACAGCCTTCAAGTTCGGAGGGTTGCACAGGGTGCAACCTTTAACGCGGGCACACA
>NIPQ01042768.1:0-10722 GCA_002806875.1 Lepidotrigona ventralis hoosana | reverse complement strand
AAACTTCATGCTATAATTCTGCGTTTCCGGTGTTTAAACGAAGGTTTGAAATATCCGGTGGAGTACGTTGTTTGGAGATGACGGGATGGAAAACCGCGGGCCAACTCTCGCGGCAATTTGATACGTGGTGGTCGGTAAAGATAGCAGGCTGGCACGATTGATTAAATCGCGATGAAATTCCTGGCACAAAGGCGGGTGGCGAAGTATTTCGCAAGCTCTCAAACTATTATGACCGTCGGGAAGAAGTTCCTTTGTTGAAAAAGACTTGCTCGTTCAGCCTCGTGCAAGAACCCGTTGCGTTCAATCTGTTAATTCAACCTCGTCGTAGCTTCGCGCAGGAGAGTATAGATGCGCGCAATTTCACGAGTGTAGATTAAACATTAAACGCGAGCTTTTTGAAGCTCTCCACTGTGAAGCTTTTTTTCCTACATGTTCCCCGCGTGTAAAAATATTTTAAAATCCATTCCTCTATTTAGATGCGCGCAATTTCACGAGTGTAGATTAAACATTAAACGCGAGCTTTTTGAAGCTCTCCACTGTGAAGCTTTTTTTCCTACATGTTCCCCGCGTGTAAAAATATTTTAAAATCCATTCCTCTATCCTGTAACCTGATCTGATCATTCATCACGTTGAAAGCGTGTGAACATATACGTAGAAAGAGTATTATCATATTATGTTATATAAATCATCCTTAAATGTTATATAAATCATCCTTAAATCCTGAATTATGGATTTTTATTTGTGGAAAATTTGTACAAAGAATGTACAAAAAAATACTACAGAATATATACATATAAAATGCAAAGATATATGAAACATTGAAGATAGACTAGTCGTTGTAAGTTTTTGCCATTTTTTAAATTATATATATATGAAAGTATAAATTTGCACAAATATTTGCGGTTCAATTACAAGACACGCGAATTTCATGACTATATTTTTCAGTGAAGCTTGAAATCGATCTAGAAACGTATATAGAAATTACAAAATGATTACGCAAACATATATCTAAAANACGTATATAGAAATTACAAAATGATTACGCAAACATATATCTAAAAATATATTTGAAAATCACGAATGGTCATGTTAAAATTAGTCGCAGTGAGCAATAAAATTTATTAATTGACTGAAACAACGAATTTCGTGATTCACGACCTTCTCCTTTGAAAATCATTATTCTTTTTTTACTTCCTAATTAATATGTNAAATATATTTGAAAATCACGAATGGTCATGTTAAAATTAGTCGCAGTGAGCAATAAAATTTATTAATTGACTGAAACAACGAATTTCGTGATTCACGACCTTCTCCTTTGAAAATCATTATTCTTTTTTACTTCCTAATTAATATGTTTTTTTTTTATTAAAATATGCACGTATAAAAAAGAAATATTTCAATCGTCAAAAATATCGAGAACAAATAAATGAAATCCATATATATTAAATAATTATTTGATGAAAATTTCACGCAGCTCTCCAAAGCTTTTAATTTTCGTCGAATAAATATTTATTGTAAATCGTAACTTATGCAACAAAAAAAAAAAATGGTTCCGCTGAGATTCAAAATTTAAAGTGATCCCATTTACCGACGCGTGAAATTTCAAACTGGGAAAATAGAAGCAAAAATGATTCTCCAATTCTCGTTACGGACACTTCTTCGCCATTTTTCTATAAGACAGAACTGCCCTTCGAACGATTGTGTCAAGAAATTGCTTTTCTCGTTTTGCAGTTGCTGTTTGTCTCTTACGTAGAAAAATTACAAATTTAGTACGAGTTTGTAAACTTTGGCTTAAAAGCATCGACGAATAATTTAGTAGGCGAACAACTGGAATAAACGCTACGTCGTAGTTAGATTCTCTATGTAAACTCGAAGGAACTTTTTGACTGACGTGTTACGAGCTCAACAGACGCTTTTGATTAGTATGCGTGTATCAAGATATTTAAAAATAGCGTCTAATGCTTGTAAGGAGATTAAACCTGATATCACGCCCTCAATATACAATTCAATTTCAGTCTTTGTTCCTCGTTAAAAAAAATCATTAGTTTAACGTCTTCCAGTCGAATTTCTCCTGATTTTTCCGAAGTTCGCAACGTAAGAAGAAACTCAAATTTTCATACGATGTATTTATCTAACGTGAGAGTGTAAAGATATATGACGTAGGCGAGTAATGGCGCGAAAGAGTGCCATCGATTACGACGACGCAATGAATAACTGAATTCACGTTTGAATAACTATATTTTTAACAAATATGAATACACAGATTGCTTGATGAAAAATGTAATATCATCAAACAGAATTCCAAATTCACTAATTTTTATAAAAGAAAGAAAAAAAAAAAAGAAAATTCGAAGATATTTACAGAAGCAAAAACAATAAAATTTTCATCCACTTTGATCAGCAATGTAACTTTTAAATGATTAGAAAAAAACGTAATTCAATTATAAAAGATAGTGAGAGAAAAATACATTAAAAAGTTATAATATCGTAAAATATATTGAAAGTATATAAGCTAAATAACACAATAAAAATAATAATAAAATTTTGTATATTCGACATAACAGCAGTCAAATTATAATTGGACAGGAGTGTTTAATAATTCGTTAATTACAGAATCCGAAACACTTCAAGGCGTCACGTTCTCATTAAAACTGAAATTAAGAAATAGTTCCTTCTTTCTTTTTTTGCTCACCAATTTCTCTCACCTCCCTTCTGATGAAAGCTTATTCACCAGCTTCTGAGAAATTGAATTCAAATTCAGTCGCCGTGAATTCGGAACAAATTATTGGATAGGCAGTACGAAGGCGAAGCCTTGAGAGAAAAAGAGGCTGTCGCCTCTGTTCTGCCGCGTTCGATTCGATAACAAAGCGCGGGGGACTTTCGGGGCATAAATCGCTCGAAAGGCGAAAACTTCTAAGCTAATTTCTCGTTCGACGCTTTGCGGAAATCGCCGGCTGTTTCTCGCGTCGCGCTCTTTCGAAAGCCAATGCAAAGACAATTCGTAGCCCAATTTTCGAGCGCGGCGGCACGCAACATTGATCACGTTCGTTCGAGTTGAACAGCGGACGAAAACAACGTAACGAGCCGACGAGCAGCGAGAAATTGGTCTGAACAGTTTTACGAATCGATGAACGAAGAAACGAGATGATTCCGCAGAGTTCTTCGTATAGCTTGTGCATCGATCACGAAGAAATAATTTACGAAGATTCGAAGTTGGAAAATTTTGTCTTCGAAGTTCGAGACTGGAACTCGAGTTTAAATTTTACTGTTAATTTGGAATTCCAAGTTTCTTGTGAAATCTGTCGATTCGAACTGATTTATTTTCGAAGTCTTCTTCGATTTCTTCGATTCTCAATTTTATCGCAAGATTATCCCTTTAAACAGATAAATTGTCGTTCTCACTTATTAATCGCATTTTAAACGCGGACGAAAGTTATAACTCAACAAATTCAAAGAGAAATTTCGTGTTACGTAGAATGAATTTATTGTTTAGTTTTCGAAAGAAATATACAATATAACGCAATTACGTTAATTAACATTTGTGAATAATTCCAATGTGTGAAATATCCAAATGAAAAACTTCAAGTTTAATTGACTAATCATTATACAAATTTCATTCTTTTAAACCAAGTTCACAAAAGTACGAATTTTATCGTCGAAGACTGAATCAATCGATGAACATACTACCAAAAATTTAAATGAATCAATCAACTGCTATTCGAGTTTCACTTTTCAAATCAAGTTAACTACAAAACTTTAACTCAATCGGTCAATTTATTTTTGAGATCACTTCAATTATTTTAGTTACAGCTACTTCAAATGTCTTCGCCCTTTCATCAGAATCTTGTAAGAATCATGTTACAACGTAAAAGTGATTTTCGCATAAATTTCATCCACACACTGAACAATTTGAAGATCTTTGATTTGATTAAAAGATGCTTAATCGCAGCGATCATCGATGAACTCGGTGGTCGATCGTATCGCTTAATTGGGGAATAGAGTTAAAAGAAACGGATGGTCGACAAATTGAACGTCGGCTTGGAAGTGAAAATTACTGGTGTATACATTGCAGATGTTTAAAGGAGTCTTTCGTCCTGAACACGGGGATTTCGTGGCAAAAGCAAGCTCTCCTCGGCCGTTACAATAGGATCAGATCTATTCGTTTGATACCGTGTAGCCGAGGATACTTCTTACCGTGAGCTGAACTAGATTTCCACAAGCTCGAACGTACGTTCGTGACGTATCTTTCATCCGATTCTCGTTAGCGCTACACATGACCTTATCGGTTTTTTCTTCTTTTACTCTTTTTTTTTAAGACTAAGTCATTATCGAATAATCGAGAGAGAGAGGAAAAAATTTACGACGTGATAGTGTGATTTTTATCTTACTGCGATCATGTACTTCCGATTTCAAGTATTTTCACGCTACCGTTATTATCGCCCACAATGCTATTCGTATTAAAATTTTGATTGAAAATAGCCTTTAAACGACTTTCTAAAGTGCGATCGACTTTTCTCGACTGGATCGAAAGTTTCTAAATGAAACTCTCAGTGATAAAGCGAATAAATTTCAAGTGTTTCTCTTTCTGTCACGAAATCTAACATCCGCAGTATTTCTGATTTTTGTTATCATCGATCATGCTCGCACAGTGCACTGCGATTGACGTAGTTTGGTTTATAAAAGAAAGTTTCTAAGAATATTAGCGAACGGAACAATTAACAAAAGGTGAAGATAATTATTTTCAAGTAAAAGACAAAATTCACATTTTCGCGAAAGGCGGAAATTACATTAAGAAACGAACTCCGGCAAGTTGACAAAACGCGAAATAAAATCTCAGACGTAGAGGTCTTTAATGTGCAACTTTGCGATCCGTGAGTAATGGCCCCAACAGAAGTCAAGAGACGAAATTAAAATTAAAGACGCTAGGTATCTAATTTCATTTTGCTTCATTCGATAATTCCTGCAATCGTCACGACGAGAACAGAGACAGGGTTTTTAGAGTGTATTAACGGATTACGTGCACCACGTCGGTCATTCAATCACACACGCGGCTCAGAACTCTAATTACGTAGAAAGCAACTCGCTACCGGCAGGATCGAATACGCTGCTCGCTCAAGGTCACTAGGCCATCTCGTCCCCCCACCACTTTTCTCTACGCTCTGCCATTTCACCCTTTCAAAGGACTCTGAGCAATAAAGTTTCGCAAAACGTTTCAACGCGCAGCTTTTTATAAACATAAAAATACCTGGTGCTCCATTATCGGGAAACAAGAAACTTCCGGAGGCATCGTTCCGTCCAAACGAAGCCCGATCGGATCGTTTATTGCCGGCTTGGCCAGCAGAACAAAGCCTTTGCCTTCGAAACGTTTCAAGAAGGACTAATGGATTGTTCGACGATGAGAAAAGAAAGGAAGAGTTGTTTAATTATATTCGGGGAGGATCGATCCCTTCATCGACGAAGGTTCTTTTTCCTCTGTGTAGCTTTCCTTATACCCTGGATATTTGGAAAATCGTTGTGCACGTTGATATTGATATTATTGAAATTTTCACAAGTTGCAAATCACAAATTAATAAGTGTATGCTTAGAGGTAAATCTTTTAGATCTTCGATCTTTGGCAACTTGAAGCACTCAAAGGATAATATTAAGAAAGAAAAGAGAATATCAATAAATACTGTCTCTCTCATTTTTTCTACAATTCTGAAATTTCCATTACAAATGTATATTTCATTAGTATAAAAAAAATTTTAAAAAAATTGTGACAAAAGAAACACCTGAACAGTATAAAATTAGTTTTACTTGCTCCTGCATTCCACGATTCTCTCACAATCAGAGACCAATCAATCACAATCAAATCGGAATCAAGTTCGAGGTTTCGTTCAGCGAAGTCTGCTGGATTTCTCGGGAATTTTCGATTCTTTGGCTGCAGATTCCAGCCGCTGAGCTTTCCATTAGTCTCGATCGCATTAACCATTTTCAGGAATTTCGAGTCACGCTCAATGTCAGTCACGCAGCAAACTCGATTCCAGTCATTATTTGCCATTGACTCGTAATCTCGATGCAATTTACTCGAAGTACAGTACACAAAGGTTACGACGAGAGTAAAGAAGGAGAGAATAAACTCCGAAATAAAACGCATGAACGCGTGCATTTACTCGCTGGGGATAGAAAGGGGAGAAAACCTAATTTTACATCGTCTGAACGGGTAATACACCGCCACGCGTTGCATTCACATTATTATGACAGTGTAACATAAAAATTGAGAGAGGAGACACATTTTTAAAGGCGTTGCATATTCATTCGGGACGAACGCTGTTTGCGAGAATGAATAATGTAACGCTAAAGAACCTTTTTCTCCAGCGAAAGGCTGAAGAATTTTCCAATTCGTCGGGAAAAATTTCTGAAAATCTTGAAATTATGTGTCTGTCGACAGGCACGACGGGGAACTACGAAACTGTCAGAAATGCAAGAGAAAGTTTACGCAAATTATTACACTCTTGCGTTGCATTGTAATAATAATATTACATTATATAAGTAAATCTTCATATACTAAATGTTAGTACAACGCAGTTACATCATAATGGAGATATTATGAAAATGGAGAAATGCTGTGTGCTAAGCTGTGTGTTTAATTCTTTCACTTTTAGTCAACTGAGAAATTTTTAGAAAAAAAGAAAGAATACGTAGGCCTTAGTACTTTCTAAGCAGTTTTCAACTTAGTCACTTAATTAATTTTTTTTTTTTTATTTAGAAGAAAAAGAGATAATCGACGCCTGAAAAAGCTTTCAAATCAACGATTTCTTTAATTCGTCATTTTACGAAAAAGTTTATTGTTTCTTGAGAAAGCTCTTTGAATGCTGAATTTGGAATCTTTATTGAATTATACATCAAATTTTCAATGGACTCGATTATAAATCTCGAATTTTGAATGTATTCGGCAACAAGTCTCTTACTCTGGATACAAGTGAAACCATGAAATCTTCGAAACCTGCGGTTACGAGTTAATTTTCAAAAAGTCGAGAATTAATTTTGCCGAAGGACNACTCGATTATAAATCTCGAATTTTGAATGTATTCGGCAACAAGTCTCTTACTCTGGATACAAGTGAAACCATGAAATCTTCGAAACCTGCGGTTACGAGTTAATTTTCAAAAAGTCGAGAATTAATTTTTGCCGAAGGATCAGGATAATCCCAAACGCAGAACCGTCGAGTATAGTAGAAACGCATCACGCGAACTTATAGTTGAGGTGACATAGAAATCTAGTTTACAGAAGTTAGCTCGACTTGAAATGAAGATTCACGATATTGATTTCATAGATAGTGCTGCAATTCCCAGAGCACAATGTTCATGAAGACATATGACTTCAAACTGCGATGTCATTCCATTAATACAGTAATGCGATTAACTTGATGTGAAATTCGAGAATTTAGTCCGGTTGTTCATTACTATTATAATTATCCAGCTTCAAAATCGTCGAACCCTATAGTTCACTGACAATAAGTTGAATAATATTTGGTGAATTAATTTTCGAGTATAATTGGAGCTGCATTACGAACTTGTAGATTCTCAAAAATTATTAATAATCTTTGTCAATATATACAAATATTATTTTTTTAAATTGATTTATTTTTTTAATTGATTCCATATATTTTATATGATAAGAAACACATTGGAACAAATCGTATCTTTTTTGGAACATTAGATTTCTAAAAAAATTCGTTTAACGTTTGATATATTTCAACAGTTGTGTCTTGTAATATCACTCCATTCAAAATAAAAAACTTCCTCTTAACTTTAATCTTTAATTTTAATTTCACTCATAATAAACGAAGTTAGTTTCACTTTTCCCTGCCCTCTTATAACTCTTTTGCTTTTTTAAGAGTTATAACTTTCTAAATATACTCATTCCATTTTATTTCTTTACTTTATGGAAGTGGAGTTATGAACAATTCAGTAGTTCATTGTTCGAATATGGCATGAAACTATAGAGCATTGGAATATAACTCACGATATGGGAGAAAAATTCTCCTTAATTTTAATTTCACTCACAATAAAAAGAAGATAGTCTCACTTTTTTCAAAGCAAAAATTCTCTCTCATGGCCATACTACTTTACTAATTTGCACAACTTCCTGAATGATGATTTATTCTCATATTCTAAACATGAAGGTAAAGTTGTACAGCGATATCTCGTTGTTCGAGTATAACAATTTAGTTAAAGTATAAGGCAAGATATGCGAGAGAGGAAGTGCTATAAATTCCATGATTTCCGGACGCGCGTGCCGCCGTGTCGAGACACGACGCGTATGCAGGCGCGTCGCGAAAATGGCGTAGACCCTATTAGTTTCGTCGTAATTGGAATGCTTGGAAGGAATGCGTTCACGTGCACCAATGTCTCATTCTCTCATGACACAAATATAACAGCGTTCGTGTGGCCATGTCATGTTTCTATAGCCATCATGACGCGACCATCTTTGCACGTTAATTCTATCATTCTAATTCTAATATAATATGTTTATACATTACATAATTCTAATATATTCTAATATAATAATCAGTTATTCTTTCGCTCCGTCAATGATAATTTCGTCAACGAATTTGTTTACTAGAGTAGGGCAGAAACTAAATAAATTAAAAAGTAATCAAATACAATAAGTAAAAACAATAACAACGATTAGTTGTAATTAGACCGTGGATTTCCATGCATTTTTGGAATTTTCACGAACATCATTTAAGAATTACTGTTTCTACTGTACAGAATTATAATTGATACTTTTCATCGAATATTTTATATATGTATTTTTACTCACTGTGTGCATCTCTGTACCTTCGAATTATTCATAAAGTTTTGATTAGTCATCACTGCGTGATATTGTTTAGTCGCAGTTCACGATTATCAAGTATAATTAATTACTACACATTTCGAATAATTATTCATCATTCGTGAGTCGCCAATCACTAATTAATTCGAATGATTAGTCATTTTGAGTGATGAGTCATGAATCGTTAGCCATTTTAAGTAATTGGTCATCAGTCGTTAATCATATCAAGTGACTAGTCATCGGTCGTTAGTCATATTAGGATGATTAATCATCAGTTATTAGCCATTTTAGGCGATTGCTTATCAATCGTTAGTCATTCTCAATGATTAGTCATCAATCGTTATTCCAGATCTATGTGATTAGCGAAAAGTAATATGTGTGAACTGGAAATGTATGAAAATGAATCGAATAATTCGACATCCATCTGACTCAGGAAATTTTTTAATATTTTAGGCTTCATTTTAATTTATAATTATTTTTTATCATCATTTTAATTTATAATTATTTTTAGTCATTTGTCATATTTAAATTCCGATTACATAGTTATGACTATAGTCATTAATCATGACTATAGTTATTAGTCATGTCACTACATTAAACTATTAATCAATATTCAAGGATATTAGTTATTCTTGATAAGAATTTAACCATTACTCACTAATCACGTTTAAGTATTTATAGTATTATTAGTCATCAGTATAATTTTATGTATAATGCAACTTACCAAGTCATTGATCACAATCGTGATTACAATATGACTCTGTTAGAAATTGAGTTCGAACGATCGAAATTTTTGCGAATATATTCAACGTGTGCAACGAGAAGGAATGAAGAAACGAAAGATTTTCACTTTACAGAGAACGTTGATTTATTCTGGTTAAAAACGGAATAAAAATTTTTGCGAATATTATGTGCACGTGTAGAATATTTCAGGAAGGATATCTCAATATTTGGGAGAAAGAGAACGAAAATTTTTCAGTTTATTACCGAGAAATTTCTCTGAATATTCGAAGGAAAGCGAAAGAACAAGATTATTCTAATTAAAAAATATCGACTGACCAGAAAATATCGCGATTGCAAATCGAATTAAAATTTTTTTGCGAGTGGATTAACATCTGTCAAACTATAGAGAGAAGCCTGGAAGACTAAAAGTTTGTCGATCAAGTCTGAGGACCAATACGTATTAGTTGACAAATACAAAAACAGAAGAAACTTGGAGAAAGAGAATTAAATTCAAATTCCACGAACTAGCAACAAAACGAAAGGTAACCTAAAAAAAAAAAATATATATATATATATACATAAACTCTAGAAAAATATAAAAATATAGAAGAAAATGAAGAAAACTACAAACAGACAAAACAAAAAAAAAAAAATCACTTAAATCTCGATCAAAGTCTCGTCTCCGCGCAAAATCGACTAAAGATCCCTGGCTCTCCTAATAAACTCGCTGGCTTCGATTTCCCCGTGGCTCCATTGATCTGCCCGGATAAATTGGAATTGAAACTCGAGGTGCTACGTCACGAATGCAGACGAAATTGGAGCCGAGTGGCCATCGGTCTCGTTAAACGATGAACAGCGAGCATCCACTGCCGGCGAAAATCCACTCACGATCAGCCTGCGTCTTGGCCGCAGCGTCGAAGGAAACTAAGTAGAAACATCGTTCTCAAGTGCGGCCGCTCGACCGCAACTCTGCGTGGCGCCGCGGGCCACATCAATTTGAATTTTGCAACAACTCTCTCGTCTCGTTCGTTCGTTCGTTGGGCTGTTATCGAGTTCGTTCCGTGCCACGGGGGAGAGAGAGAGAGACAGACCTTTGCGAAGTTCCGCGAAAAAACGGGACAAAAGAGAGCCGAGCGTGAATGAAAACGCCAACTGAATGGAACGTGCGTGCACGTGTAC
>NIPQ01042732.1:0-10855 GCA_002806875.1 Lepidotrigona ventralis hoosana | reverse complement strand
AATATTTTGTTAATTAACATAACATGAAGGCTTACTTTGGTGTGTGTGTGTGTGTGTGTGTGTGTGTGTGTGTATGTGTGTGTGTAGGGAAAAAATAAATATTGTTTTCGTCAATTATTAAATGTCCATCTTATTCTTACATATTTACATTAGGTTTTGCAGATATTAATTTACATATTCAAATTAGGTTTTATAGATATTAATTTACATTGAAAAAAAATTTTTGATAATTTGCCAAGTAAAGGTTGTATCTAATAATTTCGATAATGTTTCAGTCTATACAAAAAGGCACTGAATGACTTGTTTGAAATTGCTAAATAACCGCTACTTGGTGAAAAATCAATTGCTTCAGGCATTGACAAATGTGTTTGATATGTAGGAAAATTTGAAAAAACTGTAAACGACGGTAAATGCATCATTTTAAAACCATTATGTCTTTTACCTGAAGCTATTGCCAAAATTTCAGAATACGGATTAAATTTTAAATTCGTAATCGATGTTACAAAATTAAGAACAGTTTTTAAAGGAACAGGATTCCGACTTTCTAACACTGTTTTAGTATGATACAAATTAACCACACCTTCTTTACTACCTGTCGCTAAGAATTGTCCATTTGGAGACATTGCAATAGAAGCACAAGATAAACACCCATCATCTATAGTTCGATGAATGCATACACGACTATTTAAATCCCAAATATACATTTCATTGCTGTCTTTAATTCAGAGAGGAATAAAAATTTACATTAAACAGAGAATATGCAATGTTAGATAAAAAATACAAAAAAAAGTATAAAAAACTTACCACCATGCGTAATCAGTGTGTTACTATCGGGTGTAAATGCTAATGCTCTGCATCTAGCATTCATTTTTAACGTAGTAATAAGCTCCTTTGACAAACTATGTAATAAGAAAATTTCTCCTGATCGCCCACAAATGGCTAATATTTTTCCATCTGGGGATACTTCATATTTCTAAATAATTAATTTGTAAATATCTTTATACATAAATAAAAATTTAAATGATATAAAAAATAATCAGAATAATAATTTTTTACCTGTATATTAGTAAGTCCAGACGGTAATAGCATTCTATATGTTTTTCCGTTCATTAAATTGTAACAATGACAATATGCATAATATTGAGAACCAATCAATACTTCTGTACCATCTTTCAGAAACTTCGCTGTACTAATAGGAAATTTTTCATATTGCATTGTATGCAATTTATTATTTTCAATGCCATCCACCTATAATTATATTTTGGTGAATTCTTTAATCTTTAGTCTAAAGATACAAATGTAATTGAGTGTTAAATAATTACCTGAAAAAGAGATAAAATTCCAGAAGAACCAGCAACCAAAGCAACTGTAGAAGATGGGTGAAATTCGACACTTGATACAATGGGTCCTTCAGTATGTGTTTCTTTATTAATTGGTGACAGTGCTTTTATATCAATTATGCTCTTTGGTAAATTTTTTACTTTAGGTTTTTCCAAATGGCAACTATGCTAAAAGAATACAACATACGTTCAGATATATTAATCATTGAAATGATAAAAGTACCTTAAATACCTTTAATATTTCATTATCCAAGTCATCACTTTTTTCAAGTTTGGCCCATTTTGGATTGCCAACAATCTTTTTGTATTTGTTAGATAAATAATCTTTATATAATTTTTCTGGTACATCAGCTATTTTACGATTCTGAATTTTTGCAGCATCTTGTATGCTGAAGATATAAATTGATTTTTAAGATTTAAATATTCATATTTATTATTATTATTATTATTATCATTAAATTTGGTTTATACATACGAACACTTAATATCATCCTCGTCAACCCATGCTGCCTTTTTGGAATATTCTTGAGAAATTTCTATTTCTCCAATCGAATCATTACTTGCATTATCAAATACAGGCACATCATCGTTTTTAACGTTTTCTAAATTTTCATTATTTAATATATTATTTATTATACCACTCGGATCACCAAACGCGATCTTTTCTAACCTATAATATTATTAATTTACCATTTAAAGAAATTGAAATTACTTAAAGAACTTTTTCATATTAACCTTGTATCATTATAATTACCTGGCTTCTTCTTCTGCATTATATTCATTTTTGCGCGTTTTTCTTTTTAAAGGTGTAGTGTATTTTTGTTTATACAACGCTTTCGAAGGAATATATTTCTCTTTTGAACTTTTATTTTTCATCAATTTCATTTGGTTTGATTTGTGTTTATTCATAATGAACTAATTATTTTCTACTTCAGTACAATTTTCACCTTTAAATGATCAAACGTTTTTAATATAATTTTAACAGTACAAATCTTTATTTCGAAGATAATGGATTGACCATGTCGTGTGTAAAGCAGTACCACGGACCATAAACTAGTTACAGAGAAGACCTTATTCGTAGTGGCGTGAAGAAGTATTAAAATGTCAGGTCCAGTGGCAGCTCGTTATATTAAATGTTATTGATCATACCAAGTAGAATAGATAGGGGGTGCTGCAATTCCACAGTGTGTAGCGACAGCTACACCAGCGACATCTGTTTGCCGACAATATCGTAGAGTTCATTTTGGATGAATTTTTGGCGCCAACTTTGTCGCGCTTTAAAACTAAAAAATTAATGAAAAGCGATGTTGTTATGGAGACTTGTTAGGTAGTTGTCTAAGTGATAAAACAAGTTCGTGAATATATATATAAGAGTTGTTAAACAGAAGAAATACATTTAGAATCAAAAATTCATTAGAATCAGAAATACATTAGAATTAGAATTATAATTAAAACTAGTATCAGATTATAAAGTATAAAAAGTGAATATTTTATTGTTGATTTAAAAGTTAAAAGTTTATAAATTTTATTGTTAATAGTATTAAATAATTTTTGTTAAATAAAATATTAATAATAATAAATCACATAGTTAATTTTGTAGTACGGTGAATCGTTAGTTTACCGACCATCGTACCTACAAGTGCTTATACGCGAGACGCCACTTTGAAACTTCTTCACGTCCCACATCTTAGGTGTCATTTAATTATGATTAATTTCAAGTTTTATAAGAAATGAAATAAAAAAAAAAAAATAAAAACACTTTTACGAAATATTCTTATGAATAAAGATTTTTGAATTAGACTTATGAATAAATATTCTTATGAGTAAAGAGAGTATATTTCATTATGGATTAGATTTTTGCAAATTTTAATGATTTCATAATTCTACTAGATAGATTCTACTAGATATCCAAATATTAGAGGCGACCAATGAAATATACTTTTTCGAGCAACTGCAAATTATGTAGCGCGTAAAAGATACTGCAAACTATTCTTCAATTTAAAAAAGCATTTTTTAAAATATAAAAGAACGTAACTTTTCGCAACAGATTTATTTGTCACTGTTATCTTAACAAACGCACATACATAATCATAGCGTATATCGAATCCGCAATCAAACTAAATAAATCTTTAACCTTCTTCGTTAAAGGATGATAGCGAAGATTTAGAATCAATGTCAGAAGATAAATGTTCTTCCATTGCAAATAAGGAAGGGCATTTCGGTTGATACTGCTCTACAGCTTCCAAAAGGCTGCTTGGATATCCAGGAGAATAATATCTAAAATCAAAGAAGAAGTCCAAGAATGCATATTATAAGGAGAAAGAGAGAGAAAAAGCTATTGCGATGGTAATTCGTATAATAAATAATGATTATTAAACGAATATTCATTCAATTATTTCTAAATCAATAAGATCCAATGATACAAAATCTGATGAACTAAATTTATGATTCTATGTAAAATTAATTTAACATTGAATCAAACTGTCGATAATGAAGATAAAATGCTATAAATTATTCTACAAAATGTTATTAATTATCGAGTTCATGTAAAATTATTGATCCATTAAAATCCAAGTTTATATTTTTCCAAAGTAATCAGCTGTGACAACATGGCGGTCATGCCGTATATTACTTGTCCGATTTAAATTCAGACACACGATTCAGAAACGAGGCTACAGTTATTTGCATTCGCTGCTCGTGTAAACGACTGTGAAAAGACTATACTTTTTACATTTACAAGAAGTAGCGTTTCTGAATTCTCTTAGTAAGTAAATCATTACTAAGGTTATGTCAAAAGCAACTAGTGTTTTTTTTTTTTAATAATTATCTATTCTTATCATTATCTTTACAAGTACGTACATGTACGTGCTTTTCTGCATGCATTGATATTTTAATTGATAAACAATTGATTAACAATTGATTAACATTTCAAATCATGCCAGAAAAGACAACAATTTTTTAAATGATTTAATGCTTTGAACTATCCATAAATGTTTTGCTGAAGTAGCATTACAATTTGAAAATTATAAAGCATGATTACTGTTATAGTTATAATAGGTTGTTATTTAACGTATTACATACTTAAGAAATGTAACTCATATCCTTGGAATATTATCAATATTCTTAGAATTACCTTTAGTCAAGATAATTATCAAATGCATTATGAAATGAAACACAACCTGACAATTTCTTCTGGAAAACAGCAATTTATAATTTGTATATATTCAGAAAGTGTTGAGCCATGCTCAGTCTGAATTTCTTGGACTTTCTTCAAACCACCAGATGTTACAAATAGTCTTCTTGCCCTAGCATCGTGAGGCAAAATCTATTTAAAAGAAATAACAAATAGTTAAAAAACTTTTTCAAAAAATTTGAATGCTTTAAATATTATCAATATTTTTATTAACTAAATGTATGATTTGCATATTACAATATATCTTACAATAAGACCAAAACTTTGTACCTAACGTACATAATGCAATTGTCTAAAGCAGACTTACTTTTATAAATGTTTTAATTTGCAACAAATTAAAATAATTTAAGATGTCTTTTTTAAATTTGTAATTTTGTAAGAAAAATATATATCTTCATATATTTTTATATATACAAGGTTTTATATATATATATATATATATATACTATGTAACTTATTATTTAATTATTTGTTAGTATTAACTTATAATTTTAATACAGCATATTACATATATATAAAGTTTATAGTAAGATATTCAGAATTTGAAAAATAGTTTTCATAATATCTCATGATTTCTAATGCCCATATTATAATGAACTATAATATAAAATTGATTTTTGTATTTTTCGCAACATTTAATAATGTATTCTATGAGATAAAAAAAATTTGCTACAATATAACATCGTACATAACATATTATAGATGAAGCCAATTCCGTCCACATTTTTCATCCTCCTACGTCGCCAAAAATATCTTACAAAAACAAAATTTCAGAACGAAGTCGTGGAATAACGTATTCAACACGTTAAACTTAAAATTTCTATTAGTATTTAAATGAGTTTTTATCATTATAAGCATTATTATTATTATTCATAATTCAATACGAATTATTAAATTTTTTCAGCTGGTTCAGTATGGCATCAAACACCGACCTCTGAGAAAACAGAAGAAAGTTTAAGATCGCTTTTTTTTTAACAATTACTTTCAAGATTAAACTTGAATCATTGCTATTTATTCTCTTTTATTACGAAATACAAGTTTTTAATAAAATTTAATCTTTAATCAAGCAATCACTATATATCAAAAATTAAAATCTTTGAATTTTTGAAATATTTTAAAATTTATTATAAAATAATAAAAAGTTTTTAAAAATATATATACGTAGAAATATATAAAAGAAATGTGAAGAAGAAGATTGAAACATCAATAATGCTCTAAATACAACGATCTTAAGAAAATAATTTTAAAAAAATCTGAAAAAAAATTTAATGGAATGTCAAAGATAAAAATCAAGGTGAAAGATTATTATAAGATTTAAAATACTGCAAGTACAAGATAATAAGAGAAGACAAATGCCTTAAACATATAAGAATATAAGTGACAAAAGAAGATGATATCATTGTATACAAAAACTAAAGTGTATTGTGTATTAAGAGGTACTATACCTAAGATTTCTAGCAAATATTTCTAATGTGATTAACACAAAAGTCTGTCATTTATAAGGAGCTAACTTATCAGAGTCGTACAGTGTAATTACAGAAGTTTCACAGGCCACATGTATTGTAGTATAAGACATTAAATTTATTTAAGTGGATATAAAGGACTCTAATTTAACGTTAAATAAGAAAGTAAAAAATTAATAATAGACATGATAAACAATCAACATTGTGTTATTCTTAATTCTGGCGAGACCAATAATTATCATCAACCGGTCTCTGCAAAACCTTCTGTTGTTTCTGTATCAAGTATTGATTCTGATGTAAGTGATAGAAGAGATGTACGTGAAGAACTTTATGCTGGAATCTTCAGAAGGCATAGGAAGACTATACTTGTGTTAGGCAGTTTTCTCAAAATGTTAAGGGTGAATAGAAATATGAACAATTATGCTAGTATTAAACCTAATGATGATAATGATGAATAAAAGAATGATCTAATTGCATGAATGGATTAAAAGACCAAATTTAATTTTTTGTACTGATAACAATTGAATCAATACTGTTATTGCTTTGTAAAAAAAATCAAATGCAATTTAATGATTATAAGTATTAAAATTAATATAATTTAATTTTTTAAATACATTTTTATACTAGTTAATTATTTCTCTTAGAAAGAAGGTTATCTTACATAAGATATCATCTTGGTAAATATTTGCCTCCAAATTACGTGCAACTGTCATATATTGTGTTTAGATCTGTTTGCTATGGTGACTATGTAGATCATAAATTTGTGCTTACCAGCATGATTTTATGTACTTTGTAACTAAAAGAATTTATTTGAATAGCTTTTGTAGTATTATTAATTGATAAAGAAGAATTTTCAAGGGCCATTTATAGTAATAATAATAATAATTTATTTATTTATAATAAATTATTTATAATAAATTATTTATAATAAAGTCCCTTAAGTGATGTTAAGAAGTCATAAATATGAAAATTATAGCACAAATTATTATCTACCTATTTTTTACAAAGCAAACTTTTTAATTAAAATATAGAATATTTTATATCACACACATGTTTTATACCATATATATAGTATTGTTATTATATTATTTTATTTTCATAGTTTTGTTCTTTTCAATAAAAAATTGATTTTTTCTTAGATTATTTAAATTTCTATTATGCAATTAGCAATTAATCATTTATTTACATTTTAAATTTTTACTATACAAAAAGCAATTAATCATTTATTTATACTTTAAGAATAATATAATTTTATTTTTGTTTCTCATTTTTCAGAGATACTTGGATAAATTGAATGCTCTGAACCAAATATATGCCTTAATTGCTTTACATTTTGATATTGTCATACAACAAAAATTTTGGTGAAATCATAAAATTCTAATTATTATATTATATCTATTTATATGTTAATTCAAATTAATTTAAGTAGACATTTTCAAGATTTTAAACTTGTGAGACTGTAAAAATGTATTATATCTTAATTGAAACTATTTTCCATTGTTTATTTTAATGCATATCTCTTTTCAATCTTTATCAGAATACATTTTCTTTATTAGTTTTAACAAAGGAAGAAAAATAAAATAGATATGCAATACAATAAAAAATTTAGTAAAATATCTGTAATGAAGTGAAAGTAATACTGCCGATCATATATATGATATGTCTTATTTCTTCTGTATATAAAAAACTAATAATGTAGTTTCAGTAAAAATTAACAGTAGCCAACTTTTTCGAGATGCAACTTTAATAACAATTTTTTGTTATTTATATTTACAATTTTTATATTACTGGTCTCTTTATATCAAATACTGCCATTAGAAAATTCATACAAATATATAATATAACAAATGCAAGTAATATAACTTAACAAAAAATATGTTTAAATATTTAAAATTGCAATTAAAATTTTTATATAAGCACTTAACAATTCAATCGTTCTTGTATTTTAGTCGAACCATTTATTGTCGTAAGACTGAGAAATGTGCTTTTCAGAATATAGTACGTGCCATAATATT
Source organism: Lepidotrigona ventralis hoosana (assembly GCA_002806875.1). Lineage (NCBI taxonomy): Eukaryota > Metazoa > Arthropoda > Insecta > Hymenoptera > Apidae > Lepidotrigona > Lepidotrigona ventralis. The sequence goes on along the minus strand of NIPQ01042732.1, from coordinate 2,844 downwards.
TATGGACAAGCATTAAAAATAAAAATAGTTAAAATTACGCCATTGTCAATTTCTTCACTTTCTATCAATCAAATATCGGATGAATGCAATGATATACAGCATATCGGAACTGTTACTTTTAAATACAAGTATGTGACATTTCATACCATGTTAAGAGATCAAAGTTATATCTTATGTAATTTTGAAAGAGTTAAAGTATAAAATTACATTGTACAAGGTCAAGATAATGTCATAAAATGGCGATTTTAATTGTTAAAATACTATTTATGGGATAATAGTTTGTATGTGATAAGAATAAACCATTACAATTGCTTGACTAATTTTTCAGTAAAGCAATTTCAAATAACTTGATAATGGTCCATGTGTATATAATACATGTATATGTTTATTATGTGATTAAATAAAAGAGATAAAGTTATTATTAAATAATAAATTTATGTGATAACAAGCTCTATCATTTAGGTAAATTTTATCATATGTGATATAATTTATCTCATTGTATAGATATGATAAATTATAAAATAAATGTTTTGTTTTAATTGAAAATTATAAATAAAAATACTATTTCAATTATTGTACTGTTATGTTTCAATTTGTACATCTTGTGTACAATTTATAGAGATTATGTACAAAAAAAGTAAAGAGTTACATGTAACATAAAATTGTGTTCCTTACCTTACTGAATTGTCCAAGTACATATTTTAGAATATTAGGTGGTGAATCATGCAATAAAGGTTCTAAAGCTTCAATATACATGCATTTTTGTAATATCTGTTTCAATGCTGTCTTACATTTTGCTTTAAGATCTTCTGAACTATTTGGATTATTGTAAAGCTAAAAATAAACTATAAAATAATAATGATGAACAATAAACAACATAGTAGCAATTTAAAAAAGCAAGTCTAACATACTTGTAATAATTTTGGTAGAATGTTTGCAACTGCAACTGCTTTTGCATGTTCTGATGTATGTTTTCCAATTTGTCCAATTGCCCATGCAGTAACAGCAAGTGTATGATCGTCAGTTTCTTCAAGTAATATAGTAGATAAGTGCACAACTCCCTATAATAAAATATTTGCTCTCAACTGCTTTTATTATAGTATCATAACAAGTATATTGAAATATCATACTTTAGATCCTATAACTGCAATAGCTAACTGATCTAAATGTCCGGCAATATATCCAATTGCCATTATTGCTGGTAATTTGACTGTTAACTTTGAGGTACTAATTAATTCAACAAGTGCACCAATACCACCAATATTCACAATAAGTTGGGCCATCTGAGAAAAATGTAATTATAACTGTATAATGTAACACATTCAAAATAAATTAAAGTTTGATTTTATTACCTCTAATGTATGTTTACAAATTTCTCTGGTTAACATTGCAGCAGCTTTAACAATACATTCATCAGGATGTGCCATGTGTACAAGAACATCAGGAAAAATATCAGCTTCAATGATAGATTCTGCTAAGTGTACAGAGTGTTTTGCTATACTGCTTAGTACCAAAAGAACTTGACGCTGTGTACATTATTAATAAGCAAAATATTATATTATAAAATCATACTATATAATGCTTCATGTCACCTTTAATTTAGTATCAGGATTAGATAATGCCTTTGCAAGAAAAGGAATGGCCCCTGCATCAACAACAATTTCTGCAAGTTCAGTATTATGTTTGCTTATATCAAATAAAGCAGATGCACTAATTTGTTTTAGACATAATTCAGGTTCTTGCAAGGCCAAAACCAAAAGTGGAACAGCTCCTATAAATAATACCAGTTGATGTATATACAATCTACTAAAATACAGATAATTAATAGAATAAAGTACCTGCATCAACTATAGCTTGAGCTAAACTCTTGTTATGCCTAGCAATATATCCCAATGCCCAAGCAGCAGCTTCTTTAACACCAGAATCAAAATCTTCTAAACAGATTATTATAGTATCCAATCCATTGCTTTGAATCACCATAGATGCTAATTCTGGGGAATGTCTAGCAATTGCTCGTAAAACAAATAGGGCTGCTTTTTTATAAAATTTCTATAACAAATATATTTCAATATGTCTTCATTATTTATTTATTATATTTTAAAATATAAAACTTTCTATTTAAAAAAAAAAAATACAGTTTTCCATAGCTAAAATGCTTACATTCATACATTTTGTTTAGTAATATTCTTCAATAATTGAGGTAAAATATCCACTCTTATAACAGCTTGTGCCAATCTATGACTATTATTTGTAATTTTTCCTAATGCAATTGCAGCAGTATGTTGAATAGATGGTATTGGATCTGTTAGTAAAGGGTTTATGAGATCCAAAACTCCAGCAGCTTCTAAACATTCTATAGTATTTGTTTTTGAAGAAAAATCAGCAATGGATTGAACAAAAAATAGACGAGCCTTTTGGTACTGATCAAAGACTATAAAAACATAATTAATAATATTAACATTGCTTGGGATATTAATTATCATAAAAAATTATCCATTTACAAAAATGAAGAATTTTATATACATATTACATATATATGAATCATATTGTAAAAGACCGCGAAATTTTTATTAAAAATATTTAAAGTATTGCTTGGGATATTAATTATCATAAAAAATTATCCATTTACAAAAATGAAGAATTTTATATACATATTACATATATATGAATCATATTGTAAAAGACCGCGAAATTTTTATTAAAAATATTTAAAGTATTTTAAACATTGTACCTTGTAAAATTGCACGGGCTGTCATTTCTGTTTATTATAAATTTTTAAATGTACATGCAATATCGATACTTCCAATATGTTTTTGTATCATTTAACTTTGATGAAAAACTATC
>NIPQ01042716.1:0-10812 GCA_002806875.1 Lepidotrigona ventralis hoosana | reverse complement strand
GAACAGAGAGTGAAGATCGGTTGTTAACTTACGTCTTCCAAGCACCATCGTGTGTCTGGTCAGTCGCGACATTCGTCATCGATCAACATCGTGGTCGTGAACATCAAAGATTCTTAGATATCTGGCAAACCAGAGCGAAAAGTAAAATGTATTGTGGGAAGTGTCAGGAATGAGATGAATCAGTTTTCGAAACTACTTCAATTTACATTTTTAAACGTTGCCATCGCTTGCGAAGTGAAAATGGTTCTTCCAAAAATTGAAAATTGTTTCGTTATTCATTTAGATTATCCCTAGAAGTTCCAAGTTTCCAAACTGTCACGCAAATTTCTAAATCCCTGCGATGCGTACTTCTTTTATGTACATTCCTTCTTCATGTACTACAATGAGAACTTTGAAATATCTAAGTGTGTATACGGCAATGAATAAATTTTCGAGAATTTTTCGCAGAAGGAAACGGTGTTAATTTAATAGTAAGAGACTCGTACGTTTGAGGATTAAGTTTGGATCTTTTAGGATTTTCAGTTCCCATATGTAGAATGATGGTTATATCTGCTGTATTACTTCAGCTCGCGCGACAGAAATTTCAGCAACTCCAACCGACAGCCGCCCCCACCAAACGGTTCATTAATTAACGAACAAGCCAAAGTCACTCGAGAGTCATTCATTCAGGGGTTCGGCTTTTGGTTTCGAATCCGGGAGAGAGGTGGACGACCATCCGGTCGTGTGGATCGGGTCACAACGCGCGCCAGACACTATACGCGGAACGTCTTTATACGCGGACGAGGCCACGCGATACGTTTGGACATTTTCGCTATCGGTTTGAGCTATCAGCGAAATGACCATTCGCCTATCCGTGGCTCTGCATGAACGCAGCGGATCGGAGCGAAACGGACGAGAGAGAGGGAGAGGAAACAGAGAATCGGCCACCGCCAATCTGTCGCTGGCTGCATTAGCCCGGGGGGTTGCCTTTTCAAAAGGCCGCGTTTGATGAACCGGGGCGGCGCTGGTGCGCGCGCGCGCGCCTCCTGCCCGCTCGGATACTTTTAAAGTAAATTAGCTTTTTAGTTTTCTGCGCCTAAAACCCGGCGAATATAACATGTATAAAGGAAGGGCTGCTCGAGCGCTGCCCGAGGGTTCGCGGGCCGCCTCAATGGCTGAATGGAGAGAGCTCTCTCCCTCTCGCCGGTCCTCGCGCGAGTTCCTCGTGTGTGCGCCGCGCCTAAGTCGGCCGCGGTCTACGCGCGTCTGAATGCTTAAAAACAAAATCCGTTGCATCCGCCGAGCCCTTCCTTCCCTTTTCCTTCCTTTCACAACGTGCCTCCGTGCTTCGCAGCCCCCGGAGAGTCTGAAAGCGAAGGTTAACCCCCTTTCAGGGGGGATTGGAAAGATCGAACCGCTCTTTTTCTCTGCCTGAGCTGCCGCCTCTGTCCAGCCGTCTCTGTTCGCAAAGTCGCAAAAAGTCCTGGTTTCTTCGTGTTCGAGGATTCGACGAGTGGATGGTTGCCGTGCGCGCAATGGGACGATACATGCACAGTCGGCGTAGTCGGGGGATTTTCGTAGACCGCCGCCCGAAAAAAAGGTCCGCGTTTCTCCCGCGAGAAACGCGTGGCTGGCTCCTTTTTCCCTCCGGCCAGTATCCGCAAGGAAGTAGAACGAACTGCGAAAAACGCGCTTTTGTGAGCATCGAGGGCGGACCGTCTGCGCGGGTTTTTTTCTTCAGCCGGCGCGATGGTGGTTGACCTTTCTTCGGATTAGAACTAGTTTCGTTCAACGACGAACGTCAGGATATGTTTTCCGGGACACGAACAAACGAGACTCGAGGAGAAGTAAAATCGTAATGATCGGAGAATATTATTTAACGTGTTCGAGACGGTGTCGGTCCCGAGGGATCCCGACACTTATAATATTCGTTTGATCAGTGTCAGACACTTTAGTGGCACTTTAGTAATCGACGTATCGAGACTGATAAATACATTTGATTTTTATTGATATAAAAAATATACGTAAAGAAACTTTAATTTATAGAACATAAAAAATGTACGTTCGGTACAACGAGATGCATACCATAAAACCAAATACGAATTCGCGAACATATTGAAAAAAAATTAATTCAAGTAAAATTCAAAATTCATTTAGAAAATATTCGAGCAAATCCTCCGAATGCAGAATAGAATAAGCTTCTCGAAAAGCAGCAATTAATCTTCAATGAAAGAATGGCAACCGAATAAACGAACAAATACAAGTCTGACGTTTCATGTGATACAATCTAATATTATGAACAATGTCTCGAAAAGATCATCACGACAAAATGTTATCTTCGGTGGACGAGAACCAATGGTCGACCGAAGAAAAAGTCGATCATCGATCCTACATCGACACAGATCTCGTTAAACGCGAGTTTCCTCCGAGAATGTAATCCAAATTCCGCGGGCATGAGTCGGTCATACTCGGGTAATAAATAATCGAACGAACGCGCCGGAGGAGAAGATTCGCGGAAAAAGAAGCCGACGGAACAATTAAAAAAAAAAAAAAAGTGGGGAAAAAAACCGGTTAAAGGCAAATACCCGTGGACTCCCCGCGAGGCGACCCCAGGTGAACTTCTAGCAGTCGTCGCGGGGGGTCTTCTAACGAGCCGTGCAATTAACATTTTTATTAGACGGTTCCTCCGTGCCGATCGGCTGGATGCTCCACATGCGCGTCGATACCACGTGGACGACACGGAACCGCTTCCTTCCATCTGCGAAATTAATTGAAACTCGTGGCTTCGGCTCTCTGAACTTCTCAGAACGGTCGCTCAACATATTGCTTTTAGAAAGTACAGACACTGCCGTTCGTCAAGCGTTAGGGCCAGCCATTGGAAAAACAAAACGAGAGAGAGACCGATGAGAAATTGCCGATGTCTTCAGAAATTTCAGAAACTCCGAGGAAAGTTTGAAGCACCTTTTACTTTGTGAATGAAACGATTCTCTCGGGGGAAATAACACTATTGAAACATTACAATTTTTTTTTGTAATGACTCTCTCTCAGATGTAATTGATTAAAGTTTCGATACTGTAAAAGGATGATACTACGAATGAAATGTTTATTTACTCGAAGAAGTGAAGAAATAACTTCTTTCGAAGCTTTAATGGATTCTAAATATTCGAGCGGGAGTGTGCATGCTGGCAAGTTTTTTGTTTTAATTTTCTGTTTAAATTAAATACGTGCCTTTGTAGATTTCTACTGAAATAGATATAACAAAGTCATAACGAAATTTGCTAGATAAATAACTATAGTCGTAGCGCTCGTATTATTAGATTTTCCATGATATTTCTCTTACTTCAACGAATTTTGCACAATGTCTGACACGATGCTTATCATATCATTTATCTTTTGTTATCCGAGTCCGCCAATTACACGAGCCCATTTCGTTCGACCCAATGCACTGTGCGAAGCTTCTTTCTAAATATCCGCGAACAGGCGAGTTGGAATCCAATTATAGGAATATCAGCTCTTATTATATCCGATCGAGCAAAATCCGCTGGAGGAAAGAATTACTGAACTCTGGTCATTGTAACAGAATACGTCGGAATATAAACAGAGTTCCACTGTAATTACAATACATCGTTGTTCCGTTACATCTTCACTACATGTTGCGAATTCGCAGAAACATCAGAAACTATATATCTCTCAATCCAAACCTAATTTTCTCCCTTTCTTCCTTTTGAAAATTGCGTACGAGCCGAACGTTCTTGACAAGAACGTCACAGTCACAGAGGCAGAGTTTCGAGAAATAACGGAGCACGATGATTCTCACACGAGCAGAACGAAGGGTCAGACCTCGAATCCTCGAATCCTCCTACTCGCACACGGCTCGCCTATCGACGCCGCATCCCATAAAGCGCTCAACGAAACAAACAAAAGGAAGATTATCCTTGTTCGCGAGTTACGGCTCCGGAAGAGTCACGGTTCACCGGCGGCCTTCCGCTCGCGAAAAACTGCGCGCGAGATACTCTTTCGCGCCTTCGAGATTATGATTATCCAGCGGATAGCTAGCGGTAGACTAGACCAGTGTCCGGTGCCGTGGCGAGGTGAGGTGTAAAACAAACAAGGGGTTATCGTCTCCGCCGACTCGAGGGGAGAGAGAAGGTTGTATCGCTCGTGAGCTTGAACGTCTCGAACAGGTCCGACGCGTATGCAGCTGCAACGGGAAGGAAGATACCGGTGAAACGATCGAGAGTCCGGAGAACGTGGGACGAGGATCGAGCGAGCTGGTTGGGGGATCGAGGAGACAAGGACGCTCGTAGAGGGAATGGCGCCCCGGCTGAGCGGCGGATCGGGCATTGTTCGGCATTCGATGCGCATCGGTGTGCTACGTGCCGTACGGTGATTTGGCTAACCACACGTTGTTGAGCCATCGGCGGCATCCAGCATTGTTTGCTCGCTTTGATGAGGCCAATTCGCGTTTCGCTTTTGCGTTCGCGTTTCGTACGTATGGTACGATATACGCGCACGATTCCGGCCGTCGGCATTTATTCGTAGCCTCTGTGTGTGTGTGTGTGTGTGTGTACGCGCGGGCTCTCGGTGCACGCCGCGCAACAACCGGTGCAAACACGGTGCACACGCGGGGGTGCGGACGCCCAGCGTTTCGTGGTGGTACGAGCCGAGGCGGACGACCCCAGCGCTTCTGCACCATTGTTTCGGAAATTCGAAACACGCGCACGCGGCCGACAGAGTCGCCGCGGCATCGTGTAACGCGGTTTCCATTTACCCGACTGTCGGCCCTGCCCGCTTCAACCGGGCGCTAAATGACCTGGAAAAAAAGGGGGTGACTATCACTATGGTTTCGCGAATCGGGAGATGCTGCGTTTTTCCACTTCTGTGTCTCCTTTTTTTTTCTTTCTCCTTCTTCTTTTTCCTTCTGCACTAGAGACTTTATTATCTAGATTTCGTGACTTCAACTGCACGTGACCACGTGCATTGTAATATATCAAGTTTCAATTTAAACATTGTCCTCTGTTGATAAAATAAGAGTACGAGACGGAATAATAAACGCAGTGAAAATATCCTTTATTTATTTATTTTTTTTTTCGACAAAATCTTTAATCAACAGAGTAGTTTAGTCACTGTAGCGTAATTATTAGAATAACTAAAACGAATGAAAAATATAATTAAAACAGCATTGTTGTATAAATTATCAGAAATAATAACTAAACTTGGTTCTATTGATTGATAGTTTTAATAACAAGAAGATATTTGTATAATACAAGCAGATTTTGATAAAATGTCACTTGTCTTGCACCAATTGCAAGACTTCTGAGCCTTCCAAATATGAATAAATGTTAGATTCTTAATCGGCTCGCGATTTTATGATTTACTCGCGGAATATTTCGCTCGACGTGACGCAAATATGTTAAGCTATCAAGGACGAATGATTGCGTTAACGTTAAAAATTCGCAACTATTTTTAACCAAACTATTTTACAGTGTCAAATCTTTGGTCAATGCAATCAAATGCAGTCAAATAAATATCGTTCGGTCCTTGATAAATTAAAAAATAGTGCGTAAAGAATCGAGCTCTTAAGCGTTTTGTTTTATTTTGAGAATGTACTGGTATGCTTAATTATTTCTAGGCGATGACGAGTATATCCAAAGAAAACACAGTAAATGCGTAAGATCGAGTTAAATTATAACAAAATGACACATTTTTAGTATTTCTTTGAAAAATTTTCAATTTCATTGGTTTTTGTTTTATTTCTTTCTCTTGGAATATTCTAGAATGTGCTAAAATTACAAATATATATATATATATATATATATATATATATTTTACCTAAATTTTACAATAAATAGCAAAGCGAATTTTTCTATCTACGTGACGAGTATACTCGACATAAACGCTTAAGGGGTTAATAGACACACGAAAAATCAGGAATTTCCCATCGAGGCGTCTGCAGAACAGAAAAGTAAGAACTAAATGCAGCGCGATATTGGATTGTAATCTATGACAGAGTTACAAGAGAGGAGGATCGACGAAGCTTGGGACTGGTTTGCCAGAGAGATCCGTACATGTGTATGTGTGTGCGAGGGAGTGTTGGTACGTGCGTGTATGGGGCTGCGTATGTCATTAGTGACCCTCGGGGTGACCCCGGGATTCGCTCTCACCATACCGGGCTATCAACACCGACCACCGTGCGCACAAGGCTCCATTACGCCTTTTCTAACGATCCTGCCTGCACGACACACTGTCGCAGATTATAGTTACTCGCCACGGACGCGAGTAGTACGAGGTTCCCCTTACGTTTTATCACGTGTTGCCGAGGTAATGGCAGGATATGTTGCGGCGGAATTGTTTCTTGCACTCCTGAGGCTGGAACCTAGGGCCGCGACTACCACCTCCAACGTTCGCCGAAAGCGCTACCAGTTTCGCAAGCTTCGATCGAAGAGCCAAGAATCCTTCAGAAATTTATCCTGAAATTTATCTTTCGAAAGATTCTTCTAAATGAGAATTTTGTTTCACCTGTCGTTCGATATTGATAACGGAATAAGCAACGATTGTAAAATTCTAACTACCTGTCTATTGGATATAGAATTGGAAAATGTGGTGGGTATTGTTGGTTGCAATTTACAATTTGTACATACCGAACAAACATATGTTCGTTCGACCAAACTTGCATACGTACACGAATTTAACGCTTAAACAAACTAATAAAATTCAGTACATTAAGTACAAAAATTGAAAATTTCAATGCGGACTAAATTCTAAGTGCAGTTATTTCTACACTGCAATGTTTGCATTTACTCCTCGTGGATTGCATTCGACGAGCATGATTACACGTAAGAGCATAAGAAAGGAGAAGCTGAAAGCTTCTTTCGTTAATAGCTTTAAAGAATGGTAAATCACGTGAGCCCTAAGAAGACCGAATAATCGACCGAAATAATAACAATTCTGACAGCGGATGGCTGTCGTGGGCTGCAAAGCGAAGAAACGGCAGAACGGAAATTCGCGAAGCAGAAGGCACGTTAATTCGTCGGAGGGCGCACGAAAATCGTGTTTCGAAAAGCGGAAAGGAGAGCACGATGCGACGCGTTCGAAAGTGGCGAGGAGCACGAGGCATATCGATCGATCCGGGGCCATGGGACGTCCGTATGGCGCGGTGGAAGAAGAGTGTACGTATCGTACGCGAAAGAGTAGGCCCTCACCTCCTCCAGCGAGAACTGGTAACTGCTGCCGCTATTAAATGCAGACACGAGCGAGCACAGGCCGGAAATTGCCTAATTTCCTGAGTGCGCACGCCGATCCGTCAACCTGACGTGACGGGGACGTAGTTGCACGAACACACCGTGACTTTTAATGTCAAGCGTCAAAAGAAAACTCTCTACGCTGCCAACTATACACGGCTGGACCAACTTTCGTCTACGTAAACAGGCCTGCTGCTGGCTCGATCGTTCCTCCGCCATTTCTTCGTTCCGGTCACTATCATTTAATTCAGCGAGATTTTTCACATTCCTTTGCAAACGACCGAACCTATCTAACTGAAAGTTTCAACTTCAAAAATACCGAGGATAATACCAACGTTCTTCGTATACCTACGATGCTACGAGCTATCGTACGATTAACGAAAATATCGCAAGTTACAACGTTAATCCCTGGGATCCTTTATTTCGATCGCTACACAACTGAAACAGAGGCTGCCTACACCCTCGCACCCTATGCACTTACCGGCAACTGTAATATCTAAAATCTGCAAGTACTCGATAAATCGATGGAACAGAACCTGTTTAAACACAAATTCGAATTTAACGGCCGGTACCTATTACGCGTTAATCCGTCGATCGATAATCCGTAACACAGGCAACAGTGATTAATTAGCGATCACGGAATGGTATACATTTGGTAAATCCGCGTGCCGTGTACCGCGGATACGGATACGACGATGTTTGTCGAGAGAATTCCGCCGAGCGGAATGTATCGAACAACGACCGACCGGAATGTATCGAGCAGCGACCAATCCGGTCGATACGCAATAAGCCCCGGCCGCGAATCGGCTATCGAGGGAAAGATTAGCCGTTCGACGTGGGTCCTCGCCGATAGAGACACTAATCCCAGCGACTTAGCACAGTTCGTGCGAACAACGGGATAAGGTGACAGTAGATAAGAGGAAAGCCACAATTAAGAGACGTCAATCGCTCGAGAAACACGTTAGGTTCGAGCACTGGTCGGTCGACTTCGCTGCCTCTTTTTGTCGACTCTGGAATTCTACGTTTCCTAGAACGAAAGATTTTTGGACAAATTTCATCAATCTTCGCGAAATTCCTCCTATTTCGGACAGATGAGGTGTTGTTGGTACTCTTTTTTTCTTTTCAGAACCAACTAGAAAATAAGATTACAGCCTTTTAAGCGGGCTGGGATATCTGATTTAGCAAATAAATCTTTTATGTCGAATTTGTATTTGCCGAGGTTCTTGATAAGTTTAATCATTTAGAGATCGCTAATTTATCGGCATCTTTGTTACCAGCTATCTCAGTCAAAACTTAATGGAGCCTGACAAAATTGTATGAATTTTCTTTTAATTTTGGGTATATAGTATTTACTGACGATTTGAGATTCAAAACAGACTGAAAGTTTCGTAGAACGAAAAACGGAACGAGTTCCGTCGCCGATATCATTACATCACACGAGATTAAAATCGTAGATAACGTGCTCGAGCATACTAATTTCTAACGATTTTCGTTGAAAATTACAAGATCGAGATTGCCACGATCTACTCGAGCACCTAGAAGGAAAAGAAACACGGGACGTTCGATTGGCATGAAAAAAAAGCGCAACTATGCATAATTTTTCCAGTCCAAGTTTTACGAGAGCTCGTGCATTTTTAAAAGGCAATTTCAGCGCGCCGATTCCTCCGGCCCTCACTCGCGGCGGCCGCACTTTTCCTTCAGCGAACGGTCATTTTGTTCGAGTAGACGTCCGCGTGGTCACGATCCATGACGAAGAAGCCCCGTAAGGAAATTTATGCGCATAGCCACGAAGGTGTATACCCTGAGCTACCGACTAGAACCGTGTGCGCACTCGTCAAAAGATGTTCCGTAATCCGTTCGTTACAAAAGCCGAAACTTGCGACAAACTAACGCGAAAAAAATCTCTAGAATCTTTTATACCTACGTACTTGCATTGTGACAATATTTTTCCTATCTACGTCTTTATATAATGCCTAGTTATAATTAATAGTGCCTAGTTATAATTAATGTTGGGACACGGATAAGTGCCCAAGGTTAGGTACCAATAATAATAGTGTCAAGATATTTGGAACACAGCTTTCCAAATTCTTCTACAGTCAGTGTTGTAACGACCAAGGAATTCGATTTTAGGTACAATCGAATACTTGGTTGATAGGAACAAACGATGACACGATTCACATTTTCCAGCCCAAATAGCAAAAGTAGGTAGACACGAAAAATCGAGAGGCGTAGAAACTTTTAAAGCAGATATGCGCAGTTACTCATAGATATTGCATCCGTTCGTTACGATACGTCCGTAAGCTTGAAACGCCGACGTTACGTAACTCGGGCAAAGAGTCGATCTTTCTAAACGGCTGGAACAAATTGCCACGTATTTCAGTCGGATATCACACGAGAAGCCGACATTCCTCCCGTGAAATTGAACAGAACTCGGAAACGGTAACGCGACACGGTGAACGGCGTACGCGAGCGATCGGTGCAGCACCACCGATAAAGTAGGTATACTACGCAAAAACGAGTGTGTTAATCCAAGGAGGCTGGACACGCTTCTCCTTTGAAGCTCGGCAAAGCAAACAAACAAAGAAATTCCTTTCTATTTGGCCTCTAATTCAGTTCCCGATTCAGCATCCTAAAATAGCCAACGGCGTGGAATCATTGCTATCCGGAGAGTCCGGTTCTGCTACGTGTCGCTCGTGTGCCGTACGGCAACGGACGCGAAGCCACATGCGCCGTGGACGGCGCACTCGAGTTTCCCCCTCCTGGCGATCGAGTGGGCGGGGCCACGTGTCCCCACCACGCGGCATATTCCCCTACGACCCCTTCGGTGCTCTCCCCACCACGCGGTCGAGCGACCGTGGGACCGCGAGCACCGACACAGACTCACCCGGTGGAGTCGAGAGGGACAGAGGGACGGCCGCGTCACTCGAGAGTCCCCTTCTTTCCCGTGTCGTCCGCTTGCTGTCCTCTGGCACCGGGGATCCACGCCTTCCCACCTTCCCATTGGCTCGATCTGTCCCCGGGCACTCTGGTGACACACGCCCATTCGCGATCGTTCTCCAGGAAACGATCGCCAGGATCGACGCCGACTGTGCTCCTCGGTGAAAATTCCTCGCGAGATTGCACGTATTTCACCGGCGCGGCGTTTCGTCCGACATCCTTTGACCGCGCCGGTAATTACTGGTTTTCACGGAAGGACAGGGGCGAAGGAGAGGGAACGGGGAAGGGTGGTAGCCAGCGTACACGCCGGGAACTCGGAATTATTTTATCGTGCAAACCGTCCTCCGGGCGGAAATTGGAAATTAGATTACTCGGGGAACAACTCGATGCTCGTACACCTAGGGAACGGGGAAGGGTGGTAGCCAGCGTACACGCCGGGAACTCGGAATTATTTTATCGTGCAAACCGTCCTCCGGGCGGAAATTGGAAATTAGATTACTCGGGGAACAACTCGATGCTCGTACACCGCGGTACTGCTCTGCTGGGTATCGTCGGGGGAGATTGAGAAACGCAGACTCGAGAATCCGTCGTGCCGCGAATAGCATCGGTGGCTACGGACTCTGGTCGGATAACTCTTGACCGACTGCGTATATAC
>NIPQ01042708.1:0-10648 GCA_002806875.1 Lepidotrigona ventralis hoosana | reverse complement strand
GCGGCAAAAGGGTTAGTTTTTAGTCAGCATTGCAACATTTTCTACATCAATTCCGTTCCGCAGTGGAAGTCTTGTCTTGTTCGAACAAAAGTTTTGTAAAAATTGTATAGTATAATTTTTTAATTATACCCTTAGAACGTAACAACCGTTTCCGTAGGCGGAAACGACGCGAAGATCCCACTACAGAGATGGCCGAATTTGCATCACTGAGAGCAGTCGTCCTCGTCTCGTCGCTCTTTACATTCTCCCTGGAGAATGGCGTTACTCGCCACAAATCATTCCCATCTTTGTCTTCCTTGTGGGCGGACGTCACGCGCGAGAAATTAAGCGGTCGATGAATCGGTTGGACGATCGGCATCCCGGGGACGGAATTTAATCTCCATCGTGCCGAGCGAAAGTGAGAATTGCGCGGCGCGCTGCTGCTACGAGCGCCATTAACACGAAGCCGTAGGTGACATTCGTAGTTTACGTAGGAATCGAACGAATTAAAAATGGGAACTGAACGTTGTTACGCCGATCGTGGTTAATAACGATCGCTGTCGCGTTTCGCGTATTTAACCGTGGACCGATCGCGGCAGGTTCGAGGGGGTGACGGTGTACAGAGATTAAAGAGAGGGAAGAAAGAGGAAAAGAAAAAGAGGCAAAAAAGGAGGGTGGGGGGCGTCAATTATCGGCGCGACAGGTCACGTGGCATCGGAGCCGCGGCTTGCAATTGTTACCACGGTTTGCGGCCCTGAAATCGTGTAATTATACGGCCGCACCGCTTCATGCCGCGGTTATTACACGGCATTCTACCCCTCCGCGAAATAATCGCAATAACAATAACAATAATTATGATAATGATAACAATAACGATAACGATAACAGAATTACGAAACGTCCAATTTAGCTGGCAAAACGTTGACCACCGCGCGTATTAATAATTACGCCGCCGTAATAATATTCCCCGCAACAACAGCAACAATAATAATTAGGTGAACGCTCGGTTCGGGTTCGGTTGTTGCAATCCGCCGAAAACCGGCGCCGCTTGTTCCCATCTTGCTGCACGGCCAGAATTTTTAATCGATCGTTTCGCCGTCGTCGTCGTCGATCGCTTAGTATCGTTTGGGAGAAGCTTCCGTACGCTACCGCGACATATCCTATCGAATTTCATCGAAAGTAGACGCGCTACGTTTCGAAAATATTCGTTCGACGATCAAAGGACCCGGAGGCGTAATATCTCAAAGGTTACAAAGGACCCTATAGATTACACGCTTTGATATACCGTGATTTTCCAAATTTACGTTCGTTCTCCACACTCCTAAAGGTACTTTCCATGTCACCGTATCAAATCTCTACCACACATGCGGCATCAACTTTCCCTTTCCCCTCCCCCCCCCTATCACTTTTTCCTTTCCTTTCTTTTTTTCTCGGTTCTTTTTTTCACTCTTTCCCCTCTCTCTTTTTTTTTCAACAAAATACGTCGTTTCCAGCGTCTTTTGCGAAATCCTTTCATCCGAAATGCCAGGACAGCGAAAGCTTCGGATTACCGTTAACGAAACAATACAAGGGTTGCGACCAGAACGGACAGCCTCCCTTTGTCCGAATCCCGAAAAGCTCATCCTCTTCCTTGTTCCATCAACCACCCCGCGTTCATCCTGCTCCCGGCATCTAGTTTGTAATAAAATACCGTGCGAGCCCTCCGACGGATTATATTGCCCTTCACGGTTCCCTTCGACTAACCCCCGTGGAATATCTGGATTCCTTCAAGGACTGGAAGAATGTTCCTATCTCGTGTCAAACTCGAGAGACTCTTTAAGCATGTTGATATCGAATTATGAAGACAATTGCTCGCGAGTTAATCGATTAATTATTATTTTTAATACTAGAACTATNGAATTATGAAGACAATTGCTCGCGAGTTAATCGATTAATTATTATTTTTAATACTAGAACTATTGATCGGTACGTTGAATGCATGAAATTTGTGTCGGAGAAATTGAAGGACGAACCTGGGAAAAGATTTATAGTACAATGAGAAATTCTAGTTCCAATTCTTTTGTATATATATATATATATATATATACATTTTACCAAAAGGTGTACGAATTTCTAAAAGTGCACTGTCCTAAATGTATAAATTAAAAGTTTCATATTAAAAAATTTCGAATTGATCACTTTGACAAGCGGTAATTACGTGGTTTCGAGAATTCTGAAAGCTCGAGAAAATCCTCGAATGTGGCACGTTCAAATTTGGCGATAGCAAAACATTTCAAACTATTTTGTACAACGTACATGAAAAATAAAAAGCTCTTCCGCGGTAAATGTTCAGATACTCTCTCGCGAGCTAGTTAAATCAATCTGATTTTACAGATAGGTTTACGATCTCCGTTGAATTTAAATAGGAGAGTACAAATGTAATTCGAATCAAATTTAACCTAATTAAATTACTTGTTACTCCGCAACTATAGAAACTCGTTGTAATAGTAACTTGACGAACAAACCACTTGCAAAATATTTAGGTATTAAATGGCGGTCTGTAAGTACTTTGAAGAAGGAGCTTTAAGGCACACTCGTCCCCGTTCGCGCGCAGCTCGTTTACGAGAAGCTTAAATATTTCACGAAATCTCAGCCTCGAGATAAAAAAATCCCATCTGCTTGGTTTCATTCCGTTAGATCGTTCGCGAATTATGACGACTTCTCGAGGGTCTTCGTTTTGCTGCCACGTATAAATATTTCAAATATTTATTTCAAAAATTTATCTCGAAATATTTCGTACAACACGCGAAACACAGTTTGTATGCAAACCAACTCGCTTGGTACCTCGTTGGTCTTTTTCTCAGGCTCTCTTACAACTTTTAGGAACAAGCTACTCACAAGCTTAAATTAACCTAATTTAACGTACGTATGTAGCTACGTCTTCAGTAGCCTTAACAAGCTGGTTCTGTAAATTTGTACTTTGTATCAAAGAGATTTCACCCCGTGTGTACGGAATAAATTAAAATTAAAAATAACACGGCAGATCCTTCTCGTATCTAGAACTCCGTTATCCGGATACTTGTTATTCAATATATGCAGAGTCAACNTTTTTATTTTTTTTTTTTTTTTTTTTTTTTTTTTTTTTACAAAAAGAATGTACTTTGCCAAATGCTAAAGGAATTACTCAATTCAATAACCAAACTATTGAAACAAACTGAGTATTTTCTTAATCTTCACTTGTACAATGTGTTTGTACATGCAGTTTAGTGTTAAAAGGAAAGAATACTTCTGCCTTTTGCTACGTATCTCGAACGTGGAACTCTGCTCATCATTTATGAAAGATTTTCACAAGT
The DNA here is from genome assembly GCA_002806875.1 of Lepidotrigona ventralis hoosana. Classification (NCBI taxonomy): domain Eukaryota; kingdom Metazoa; phylum Arthropoda; class Insecta; order Hymenoptera; family Apidae; genus Lepidotrigona; species Lepidotrigona ventralis. The sequence continues at coordinate 7,337 of NIPQ01042708.1, read as the reverse complement.
GTTCGAATTCGTTCGTAATGCTCTACGAGGCGTCCATGTATCGTGGACGAGTTACAAAATTAGCGAATGCCCGAGCGTGTATTCAGCCGGGACAACCTTTATCGCGTGAAATTGCACGGGTCGGTAGATTTTTGCGAGGGGACTGGCGAGAGAGAAAGAGAGGGAGAGAGAGAGAGTGACGACAACCTTCGACGCGCCCGATGAAATACGACGCAACCGTTTGGGAATAATTAAAGTGCCGTGGCGAATGCGGCGCGATGCTGCATCGGCCCTAGCTTCGGTAGGCAATTTTACGGGCCGTGAACGCGGGGCTTAAAGACTCCATGGCGACGCAGCCCTGTCGGCACCCGCTGAAGGTCAATAACGAGAGGGGTTTACGCGGATGACGCGAGGCTTGACAAATTGCTACCTTAAGGTTGCGCGCCACCGTCCCACCCCCTACTCCTCGACAGCGGCGATGACTTCCGCTAAACCGAATTCCGATGGAACCTATCTATCTGTCTATCTATCTATCGATTCGTCGGAAATTCGCAGCCGCCGTGCTATGCAGATATTAGTTGGGAAAGTAGGTTACTCGATCGAGATTTATCACGCGTTTCCGCTTGCCGCGGTCGCGCGTATTAGGAGAAATGGTAAGATCTTGATCGCGGAAAGGAAGAGATTCGTTGTTTCGACTTTCGGTTTTCCGCCAGGTATAACTTCGTCACGGGAGGAATTTTGCGGTTGTTCACGGTTGAATCGTGGCGAGGACGAATGAAATGTTGTTTGTCGGAGTTTGGCGAGGAAGAGGGCGCGTTGACGCGGAAGAAAGGGAGAAGTTGCGCGGATGAATTTCTGCGAATCGGAAACGCGTTGACGATGGCAAGCGAGAGCAGCGGTTCTTCATATTGGTTTCAGGATTCACTTCGATAGACTTTCGTTCGTTCCCTGCGAAAATTGCCGCGTGAAGGGAATTCCTCCGCCGAGAAATCGACGCAACGTGGCGCGTGACGTGTTGTTATTTATGGTCCTATTAACCAGCATTCACACATTGGTCGAGCAGCGTTCCGCTGCTTCGGCTTTAAAAATTCGCAATGACATATCGAACGTCGCTCCTCCGAGCTCTGCGCTCGGGAAACGCGCATGCGTTGCATCGTCCCTTTGTTAATCGTGATTGATTCGCGTTAAAAATATTTTTGACAAAGCTTCGACTCCGTAACCGCCTAACGGTGTGCGGCAAGTTTTATCTTTGCTTGTTTCATAGCTTCGTGGCGAGACGTCTACCAACCCACCAACATCAAATATAAAATAATATAAAATTCAAGAAAAATAAGTCAGATGCTATGTACGAAGAAAATGACTGTTCCTAGAATAGCTTCCTAGAAGAGTAGGGGAAAGAAGCAAAAAGAGAAAACGTGGTCGATGCATAAAATGGCCATTTCCTTCGACGTTGCACATCAACGAAAATATTCGCAGGAACGCTTCTAACGTACGAGTATCTCAATGAAATCTCTTTGTACGCGAAAATTAAAACGAACAATTTTTACAAAACTTCTCTACGAACTTTCTGGCCGCAGCTCCTACGTCAAATAGTCTCCTATCTCCCCGTCCAATTTCTTCGAAAGCGTCGAGCATTCAAGCACCGATCCCTGCTGGCAAACCTAATTTAAACAAGTTAGCGTATCGACCCCTCTTCCCTGCGGAACGCTCGCAGAAACGCAGGAAATAGACCGATGGCACGTGACCGATACGTTTCTAAAATCTGAACCGCGCGCGACTATCGCAATGAATTCCAGCGAATCTTTATTTCACCTCGTGGGCGTCGTCCTCGCGTAATTAGTCGCGACGCGCGTTCCAATTACGAGACGCGACATCGGCCCTAATGAGGCACTTGCAAGTAAGCTGGCAAGGGCTTTGACTAATTAAGTCCCAGCAGGGCTCGCCATCGGCGACCCCTTCTCAGCCAGCCGCTCTTCTCTCGCAACCAAGCGCGTTCCATCCACCTTTTTCCACCGTTCTGCGTTTCTCCGGAGCGGAGGGAGGGTTGACTCTCTCATCGTCACGCCGCGGTGCACCGCTTCGTGACGTTCGTTTATTCCACGAGACGAGATTCTCCAGCTGACGGCGCGGCGTGCGTCGAGCAACTTTTATACGTCGACGATGTATCGATTACGAGGACACGGTGCGCGCATTGTTTCGGGGGAAATAATGGACCGTGCATCGTCAGCTAATAAGGTACGACGATGCTCGGCCAATTTGTATACCGGCGAGAGTCATCTTGTCGACGAGTGGGATCCACGTGAAACGACAGGACAACGGGTAGCGGTGGCTGAATAGCTGCCAGTGGCTCGAGCAACTCCGCATCGTCGGAATTGTTCGTTACGTATCCCCTTTCGTTTTGTATGGAAAGACAAAAATATCTCCATGGTCAAGGAGAGTTCTCCGGCCGTGTTCTAAATACGTTGTTAAACGTCGCTGCACTGTCTGTGGTTCCAGCGTCCGAGAGAATATTTATACACGATAATTTTATTTATTCATTGGGTTGGTGAAAAAGTAATTTTTCTTTTTCTGATGCCTGACTATTTGAGATTCAGAAAAATACAATACACGATTTCGTTAGTAATTGTTCGTTTGACGTTGATTTCAAAGTGGAACAGTTTGCAGTGTCAAAAGTGGTTTGAATCATTCTTAGAACTTTTGTCGAAAAAAAAACTTCTTTGAATTATAAAGTTGACAAAATCGAACAAAATGGACAATATATTTCATAAAGCTTCTGTTTCTCGTGAAAAATTCGCTTTTCATTTGCCCAGAAAGGAATGCAGTTACTTTTTGGTCAGTTTAACAATTAACGAGAACGGTCTTGTGTCACAGTTGAAATAAAAAATTGGAGAAGAATAGGAGAATAATACAGGAGAAGACATAGATAAGAGTTGCAAAATTGATAAAAATTGCTCGAGAAGTAAAAGACTATCAATGGGATTAAGAAAGTTTCGAGCATTGATTTTTTTGAAATCGTACTTATATATACAGATATAATATTGTAAATTATATATACATATAACTACATATATATACATAAATCTGAGCTCATGTTTGAACCAGTGATACTTCCATGAAGAATACAGACTACAACGTGGAGCAACTTGAGCGAGTATCGCCAATATACTAGATATAATGGAATTGTACGATAATACGCCACGTCAAAGGCCACGGTGCGGCGTTTATTGCGTTTAAAAACCACCGTGGTGTTCAAAACATCGCGACACTTCTACGTGGTGAAATTGAATTAAAACTCGTTTCCATGGCCGATGAGAGCGATACGAAACAGCGAATCGAAACGTCCAATTAATCAAGGAGCAAACTTTGCTCCGAGTAAATAAAAGGATGCCTTCAGCTCGTGGCCGCCTATTCACAACACATACACACGTAGGAGAGCATCAAAGTATCATCGCAGTCGAGCAGTCGGTCAGATTCATTTCCTTATTACCATTCCGGACGAGATCAAACGAAACTTGCGAAATGCACGGAGTCTGGCAACAGCCCGGATAAGAAATAAAAGGAGAGAGAGAAAGAGAGAGAGAGAGAAAAAAAAACGACGCGACTCGCGATTCGTGCACTCGATTCGAATTCCGAGCGAGAAAGACAGACGGAGCTGGGGAGATACCAGCTGAACGTTTGCTCACGGGAATCGAGAGGCAAAAGAATGACGGAACGAGGAGCGTTTCCTGCCTGCGAAGAACCAACAGTTGCAAGCATCGTATCTGCTCGAACGTTTCGCATCCGGGGTCATCTGCATGCGAGACACGGCAAGATGTTTGCCGAGCAATTTCGTACGCGCGGCTCGATCGCCCCTCGATACCCGATCGAACGTCAGCCTCGCTCTTGATTAGCCACGGAATATAAGCGTTCAAGGTAACGAGGAAGCAAGGACGCGAATCGATGGATAGATTGGCGTTCGATGGGCTGATATTCAATTTCGTGGCGGTGCCGCGTGTGTCGCTCGACGCTTGAAAACGGCGGCCATACGCGCCGCGAAATCGAAATTCGATGTACATACAACGAGTCGCAGAAGTATTCGTGCCGCTCTCCTCTCAACTTTACGATGAAGTTCCAGAATTCTTATCCGCTAGAAGTGCTGATTAACACATTTACGACTTGGACCGTACGATGAACGAAGTTTATACGATCGAGTGAAATATGTGATCTGGAAATAAGGAAAAGTTCTTCCTAAAGTTTGAAAAATCGACCTTAGAATTTTTATTGCTCCGTTGGAATTTATTGCAGAATCTGAGAAATTCAACTTATAACTGACAAAAAAGTAAAAAAAAAAACCAAGAACAACCAAGTATTACAAGTGCTATATATTAATTAATCGTACGTTAATTAATTTTCATTTTTGTTTTTCTCTCAGTACTACATCACGTATCTAATTTATCGAACCATTCATAATTTGCCTCAATCGAAATCTCTGTTAATACTAACCGATCACAATGAAAATATCAGAGTATAAAGAACAATACGTATTAACAATTATAAAACTCTTAATCGAACGCTGTCCGCGGATTATTCCGCGCTACGTGACACACAGCGAATATTACTCGCGGAATACGTTCCGCTTCGTTATACGATCGGCTATAATAAAATCCAGCATACATTATCATTCGTAAAAATCTGGAAATTCCTGCTTCAAAAAACAGATCGATCATTCGAAACCGACAATCGATCGGGTGCTTCCGTGATTCACTGTACGGTTTACTGGGCTTGCAGGATTTCCGCTCAAACGTTTTCTCAGTTATCTTCGACTTCGATCTTCGAAGATCCACCGCGTCGATCTACTTCTCGTAGACGAGAAGTTTCAAACGAGTGTACGCGAGAGTCCACTACTAGCTACAGACACAACACGCGCTCATTTCGCGGACGCTGCNACTACAGACACAACACGCGCTCATTTCGCGGACGCTGCAGCCGCGTTATTGTCCTCGCAATTACGCTTCGAAAATCCACCTTCTGCCGGCTCTAACGAACTTTCGGCAAACGCGATTCCCAGGGTTTCGCAAATATTTGCACGTCTCCGCGGCTGTCATCCCGGCGTCGCGACGATTCGCCCCACCATTCCCATTCCATCTCCTTTCTGCCGTAGAAAGTCTCTACAGCCGTGAAAAATTTCACATGATTATGATTTTTTTTTCCAAGTTTCCAGCGAACGTGACCTGGAAAAAAAAGGCTCGGCTCCACCGACCGAAATTCTGGAAATTCCGCGAGCAAGGTTCGTTTGTGTCAAGCTGGCTGAGGATCGTTGCTTCCCTCTTACATATTTCCGTAGATCCTTGCGTCGTACATTGTTTTATAAATAGATCATCTCATAGGTTTTTTTTAAAAAAAACAGGTACTCGATGTTTTTCTGATGTGATTAAAAAGGAAGTGTACACTCGAGATAGAATGCAAAATACGTGGAGTTAACTCTGAAAGAATATTGTTGGTGCTCTTGATTATTGACGACCATAGCGCGATTTGCTACTAAAATTTAGGGTATTTAATCGAATTTTAATTTTAAACTTCGAGGGAAAATGAAGTAATTGTACAACAAATTTTTATACGCGTGAAGCGAGCTGAATTTTTTCTTAATACCAAAATACGACGAATCTAAAATTCGCACGTATATCGGTCTCTGATGTGAAAAAAACCCAAAGAGTTCACTTTTACTGAACAATTAATTACGAGAGATTGAACGTTCGATGAGACGGACCGCGGAATCTCTCCCGTTTTCCCTACGAAATATCCTCGAGGGAAGAGGCAGCTACGCGCGTTCGACGTAATTCACCGAGTGGCACCGCATACATTCATCTGCCACCAAATTTTTGGTCGTACTCTCTGAATACCGTCTATTCATTTTCCGACCCTACGCCTCTGCATCTTCCACCTCCTTCTCTCTCACCGTGGCCGCGTTCGTTCCATCTTTCATCCGGCACCACCGTTCCTCTTCTCTCTTCGAACTGCGCGAGACCGTGAAAATAGTTCCATTTGGAAAATGAAGTTCCCGGCCGGTTTTTAGCGTGGATGGTGGTCTACGAATCGGTGGCCGGGCACACCGGCCCGGCAACATGGAAATGTTAATTGACGCGTACAACGCGCGTTCCCCGCGTGATCGATGGGCAAATATTTGCAAAATCACGCGAAACGATAACCCGCTTAGCACGGTCATTTGAACCAACGGCGTCGGCCCGTCGAAATTCATTTTTACCGGTTCCTCCCCTCCCTGTTAAATGCCGTTGATGTCGCGTGTCGATTCTCCATCCCTTCCCTTACCCTATCGCGATCGATGCCGCACCCTGAAAGAGAATTGAAACACGTTCGCTACTGTTTAAGAAAAAGTCGCTTATCACAGACTGAGTTTAACCCCTTGACACACGACATTAAATGACCAATCTTATACTTAAATTTTATACTCTTATATTTAAATGTCATAACACACAATGCTAATAAACAAAATTAATAAAAAGATGATGGAAGAACAAGTTAATAGTCCTTAGGAAACTCATGACGTCATTGGATTGTTCACTTCGAAGTAAGTGATTGTTGGAATATTAATACGATTCTCTTGGCTTCGTTACATTTATCTGGCTTGGAACGATATCTTAACTGAGAATTAATACACAATAGATGTATATATAATTGAAATCTGAAAAATCGAAATTCAGAGTATCGCCAGACCTTCAGAGTTCAGTTAAAAAATTACAAGGAAACTCATGTTGAAAGAGAAGTTGGAAAAGTTGGATAGAGAAAATAAAACAAATTAGAAGATTAAAAGTACATTTCTTTAGAGTAAAAACTGCTCGAGCAGAAATCTCATATAAACGGGTAACATAATCTGTTTCAATCAAATTTCATTTGTTTCCTTCGACAAAAATAGAAATACAGTCTTAATGTATTACACATTTAGCAACCTTTCGAAAGGATGTCAAAGTGGAGTTTTGTCCTTTTCTTTCTTTCTTCTCTCCGTTTTTAAGAAACGAGTTCGAGGTAGAAGCGTACGGAGGCAGGAAGAAGGTGCTCGAAGCAGCGGCGCGCTTCTGTTGAAGAGTTCATTGAAATCGGTGCGAAAAGCGCGTCCAAATGGCATTTAAATTCAGGCAGGAGGCTCGAAGCATCCACTTAACGCCGTCATCGGACTAAGCCGGGCTCGAAAGGGTAATTAAATAGCATTCGACGACCATTTAGCGAGCATTCGTAATACTTGTCCCCCTGCGAATGCATAAAGGAGCAGCAGGCTCGTTCAATCGGCACTGAGAAAGAGCAGTGAACGAAGAAGCGCGAAAATGAAAAACAAGCACGGCTGGATTAGCCCGAGAAACGAAAAC
>NIPQ01042706.1:0-10804 GCA_002806875.1 Lepidotrigona ventralis hoosana | reverse complement strand
CACACACACACAGTCACTCACTCTCGCTCTCGCTCTTTCTATTTTTCTCTTCGACTTTATTAAAAGAAAGGAAGAGAAAAGGAAGGAAAAAAAAAGACGTGAGTCAGCGAATGTACTGACTCATACTACTGGCCCGGAGAATATTGTTCTCCCCTCCCTCCCCCCCTGTGTAGCATGAAACTGTTAAACGACGTGCATATATTGTTCGTCAAATGATTGGAAGTGTGATTTTAAACGAAATGATGGGAAACAAACGCGATAATTGAAATCGTCCGGCAAAATTACTCATAGACTACGATTCGTTACGCTCGTTGAACGTTTCCGTAATTGACGGTAAAATCACTTCGAATATGGTTTCGTTTAGATCGAAATTGGCGCAGGTCATTTAAAAAACTAGTTATTTTTCATTCAACTCCATTTCGTACGCGTGTTCTCTTTTTGTTGCTTTTTTTTTTCATGGAATTGAAATATCGAGAAATAATAGAAACGTAAAATTTGAAAAAAAGGACTCGCATCAGTTCATGGAATAACTCGGAAAAAATATTTATTTTTAATATTAAATCAACCCAAAAGGAAGTATACGTTTTTAATATACAACTTTCCTTTTCTTTATATATTATAAATTAACTCGTGCTATTTTTACGAATCCTTTTTTCTTTATTTTCTATTAAGCATCTCAACTTAACAAACATGAATATGCAAATTTTCATATATAATTTTTTTACTTTCACAATTACACATTAGTTGACTACATTCTATTTATAGGAGTATTCTACAGTTTCCAAAAATTATGCATACTATCATAGTTTCGATCTCAAATCACACACTTCGCTAGGTAATTAAATGTGTAATCTTCGATTAAATAAAGGCTCGTAATTAAATACTTTTTAATGTCTAAACCTTTCTCCTCTTAAATTTCTCATTGATAAATATCTTATCACTCGTTATTTCCATTTCACAGCTCGGCAATTGTAATTTTTCTTCTTCTTCGATCAACTTTTTTCCCTACTGCTGCTGGTATCGTGTACAATGTTTGGAAAGATAATTATTTTTTCCACGAGGTAACAGAAAGAGAGAGAGAGGAAGAAAGCGTATTTATGGACGGTTTGAAATAATAAAACAGCCGTGGCAGAATTTATTCGCAACACTGAATCCGGTACAGGCTGCAATATTTCGCCGATCGACTTGGCATCTATCCTTACTACTTGATAGTCGATTCGGCTGCGGAGGACTCGTTTTATATTTATGTACGAACATAACGGTTAACGGTAACCCGGACTGTTTCTGTTACTTTAACCACGTGGCTCGTGAATCATAAAAGTAATCTACAATTCTACGAGCAACAATACCGTCGTTCCGTGTGCTTTTCATCCGTCTCGTCAACACAAATGTTGCATTTTACACAAGGCGAGCGAAACAGGTTTTGTTTTTACCTCCTTCCACATTTGGCTTCTGCTCTTGTTGCACGTCATTCTGTCTTGTACGTTCGATATTGTCCCGAAGTATCGTCAAATACACTGCTCGAAAATATTTTTATGAATTCATCACACGATCTCGAGGAACGTTCTCTTTTTCTTTTTATAAATTTTCTCGGTAGCTTCTGGTTGGGTCGCGAAATCTATGAATCACAACTTTTTCACATTCTGCTGTTATTGAAATCTTTGACTGTCTAATCAAATTATATTTTATCAATTCGAATTCCGTTTGTTGAATTTAGATGAATTCGATATATTATTTATTTATTGCGGTATGTATAATGTCTAGCACTGCTACTTTCGTGAATTTTTTTACTTTGACGAAATTTTTCAGAGTCTCAGATATTAATGGTATAATTGCGGTATTAAATCGAGTAACGCGGCATCGAAATCTACGATTAGCGAAGGTAAAATCTACGATATTTGAAAATTTAGGAAGAGAAATGAATGATGATTTTTTTTCGAATTTCACGGAAAATCTCTGTAAAAAAAAGGAATAGATCTTTCCTTCATCGGAAGGAAATTCCATTCGTTTGAAAAATAATTTTGACGTTAAGCATATCATTCTTTAGACTTTCAGAAGGGAAAGTAGATGGAAGGAATTCCGCCCTGATCCCCTTTTCCCTGCCGTAATCGCAAAGAGCTCGCGCCTTTTCCCCATTGCTTTGCATTGAATTATTTAAAAATGCATCCGACGTACCGGGAAACATCCATTTAACAAGCCTCGTCGCTGGAACTTAACGTGCTAAGAGGTCCGTAAGAATATTGGCTTCAAAGGCGACGCGGTTACCGTTTCACCGACCAAGGACAACGAATTCGAAGTCCTGGAATGCCGGCGAAAATACCAATTCCTAAAACGTTCACGTCCTCCTTTGATAATGAAGCAAATGGAAATCCTATCTGGACGATAATTCGAAATACTCTGTAAAGTTTGTTTCGCTTCTTTCGGCGGAAATAATGGTCAACACCTCCGATTAAATTATAGCTTTATTATATTTGAATTATACATCCCAAACAGATGCTGTATTTATCTCAGAATTGATAAAATTAAATAAGTACTTCGTGAACAAATCTGTATTAATGATTAGTACTTCATAAACTAATCTTAATAATTCACAACAGCGTTGAAATAAAATTTTTTATCTACAATATGCAATAAAACTTTTACATAGGAGTGAGAGAGTTTTTATAATCACTGATTTTTTATAATCACTGAAGATAAAAGGTAAAACTTATTTGACGAGATTTTCATTTCGAAATTTTGCCTCAGTATATTGCAACAAAATTTCATCTGTGTAACACTTTTGATCCTTGTTAACACGTGCGTCGTAGCAGCATATATAAAACTTGGGAAAGATCAATAAATAATAAGTAATATATTTCAAAATAACCTGGAAAGTTCAATATTTCACTGTTTTCGAAATTCTATCCTGCCAAAGAAATATTCAATAATTTTTATATCTCAAAATGTGATAGAAAATTTTATTTCGCTGATTTACTATATCAATAACGAAGGAACAGTTTCTGCTTATACGATCCTCAGCAGCTAATGAAACTCAATATAATATTTATAAATTTAAAAAAAATCTTACAACCACGAATTAAAGGAAATGAATTACAAGCAGCAGCTGAAAGCGCTGATAAATAAAGCGTCTTAAAATATACGTCTCCGGACATTTCACAACAAACTTTTAAAGACGTTTATCAAATTAGATCTTTCAAAAAAAGGAACAAAAAAGGAACGTCGCTTTCGAAAGGCATTAAATTTTTAATAAAGTTGGAAATTATTAATTTATAAAACAAATTTTCATTACTCACAAGAAAGTAACAGCCGATAGGTACCGAAAAAAAAAACCAAATATTTTCATTGACGATATTTTAATTCGATTATTCCACCGGTCTCTAAGCAACGAACGTTTTCGTTCTAGACAAGAAAATACAATTAGCAGGCCACAGAAATGTCCAATTTATCCGCCTTGCCGTTTAATTGAAGGCAGAAAGTAATTCAGTGAGACAACTCGCGGTGCATTATGATACACCTATAACCAGAAGGCTTAGGTCATTTCCTATGCGGAATCTTCCCTGGAGTGCAAGTTCCAAAGCGAAACGAACCCATGGATTATCCGTGGAAGTGCGAAGAAGCTTTTAACATGGTATAATTTATTTAAAAGCCGAGCCCCAACCCCCTCGAAAAAGGGAATCTCTGATGAAACAGCCTTAATTAGCGCACAGTTTCTTACCAACAAATTTTCCTTCCTTTTTTTTTTTATGCCCCACGAAAAACCACAATGCTCCTGTTTCTTTTTCTCGTTCCTTCTCCCTGCTATACTTAATCACTTTCTTCTTGTTCCTTTTGTTTTCTTATTTCCCTTCACTTTTCTTCTTTTCTTGGCAATAGCTTTTCATCAATTTATACCGATGCAATCTGTAAAATGCAAATTTGGAGATCGCAGGTTCTTTATTCCCTTCAATTCGTTCACTGAGTCAGTCAGTGAGTCCATTTTGAAATTACAAAATTGAAATGCTCTTTCCTTCTAAATTTTCTTTCGCTTAAATCCCTATTTCGGTCTTTTGCAGTATATTATTTATCACTTGAATCTCACGAACTTTCAACATTAACTACCACCGCGAATTTAAACGAAGAACAAATATAATACTTTTATGATATTCTGGATAATTGCGTTACCAATTTTACTAACCAGTCTAATTAGCATTGTAATCGTATAACTCTGGCTTACGAAAGTTAAAATAAATAATTCTAACACAGTTTATAACTTATGTATTTTTGGGGATATGCGTTGTTCGTTATATCGATACCTCGTTTGCAACGTTAGAAAGGAGATAATAGTGTCTAACGAAGTCTCCTTCCTCCCTCTCTTCACTCACTCGCGACTGATCGAACTACCGACGAAAGAGAATTATTTGTTTATGAATATCGTTGGCAAATATGTTAATGACGCTATCGAGTGACAGAACAGCCGGTCAGAAACAAGGTCGATCGATCGACCAATGAATGTTAAATAATTGAGGGCAACTTAATTCATGTAACCTGATTAACGCGACACGCATCGCGGGAATCAGATTGCATGCAAATATCATTGGTTCGACGTGGCACGAATGATTCCATTCGACCGTATGACAAAATTAATTTTGTTTTTCCACGATGCACGAACGTTAAATAGTACCGAATAATTGGAACGACTGCGCGACGATAATTGAATCGAACGGTGGGCAAAATGTTTGCAGTTGGTTTGGAAAAAAAAAGAAGGAAAAAAGGAAAAAAAAAGAAAAACGTGTAACAAATGACTGATTGGATTGTAAGCGTAAAGTAAAATAATCGAATCACGAGCATGTAATAAAGGGGAAATAATTTTAGTATCGTGACGAGGTCGATTTTCGAAAGTGGACCATTTTGAAACGAGCACAAATGTCGTGTAAAAGCAATTTACATCGAAGTCAGGGCCACGTAATTAAGTTTCGCCAATTGCGTCCTCCCCCTTCCCTGCCACCAAGCGATTCTATTTAATTTCTATTCGGCAAAATTCCAGTTACGCGATATCAACGTCGATCCTCGTTAACGAGGAAAGTTACCGCTTAATTCTTTTCTACGTGGAATCAAATCAAACGGCGAGAAATCGTGAAACTGACTGTGCACATCGTATAACATTAATATATTAGCTAATAATTAAATTCAGACCACACACTGAATGGTAATGTATTTTTCATTAAACGTTCAAAGAAAAAAAATACGTCTTTTAATTTTTCGAGATAAATGATGTGCGATCTATGATACGTATCTTTTATTAATTTACTTTTCTTGTATAACTACCTAATGACAATAAATTATGATATTTAATTGAGATTCACAAGTGACATTTTACAAAAAAATTGAATAAAAAACAACGCAATTTTATAACAAAATCTCGTCTGTGCCAATCGTCATACATTTTCATCGTCGTTACAAATAAACGACGAATAAACTTTGATTTACATACGAAATTCGAATATTTATAAAATTTTACTTTATTGTTGAAACACTTAGAAAAGAGAAAATTTAAAAAAATGATAATAAAATAACTCTGATAACGAACAATCACTATTATTGACTCCACTAACAATAAATTGAATGCTAACTCAAGATAAACTATTATTCTACAAAGTACTATCGATTTAATTATTTTGTAAAAAAACGAAAATATTACAAATTTTCATTGCAATATTTAGATACTTAATTGTTGCAATACACTTTCCTCACTTTATCTTATATATGACACATGAAATCAATTACACTTTCATACATCTGAATATATTAAATTTGTAATAAAATTTAACAAAGTTACAGCTAACAAAAGATATATATTTTTTTAGCACTACTACTTTCAGTAATAAACGCAATGCTAAGGAATGCTGAAGAAGAAATCGCGAAACCTAACATAATAACCAGAAGGACTACTGAGAAAGAAAATCTAAAACAATAGCAAGAAGGGCCAGTGAAAAAGAAATCGTGATACAGTAGCCAGAAGAGATACTAAAGAACATTCCCTGTTCAATACAATAGATTTGAAAATAGAAGAGTTATTGTCAAATCTACATTTGACATGAACCCGAGCAATAAGCCATATATCTATCTCAACAAACCAGAGTGATTGTTTTTTATATATCTATATAACCATATTGTTTCGCACTAATTCACTAGCATTGATTGTGAAACAAGAAATTTTCAAAATCAAACGCGAAGAATGCTTTATTATATCTAAAACTTTCGAAAGTAGGTACGCACCGCTATTAATCTGCACTATTTGCGACGCGTCCAGTGCAACCATGCTGTTGATGAATGCTAGTTGATGAATGACCACCTTTGTACAGCTTTTACAGCTGCATCAGATGATCCAGGAGCAGGAACAGTGGAAAAATCTATGAATCCAGTGGAAGAATTTGGGTATGTTGTGAACGCAACGCTACTTCAAGAAACGCGATCATTCATTATCGCAACACTAAGTAAATAAAAAAATAATCGCGAGAGAACAATAAGATTAAAAATAACTGGAAATCGCGATGAAATAATGTCGCAACACTAACTCTAAGACTAAATTCAATGAAAATTATTATGAACAATACAGAACTGCGCGAAAAGTTACTTCAAATACTTTAATACTCTGAAATTAATTAAAAACAATGACACTATAATTAAATTTAAAACAATAGAAAGCAAAATAAATTTTACTATGTAAAACAACTATCGCAAAAGACAATCTCGATATCATAATTCGCAACTCTAAAATAAACGCGATTATCATTATTCTTCGCAACTCTAATTCAATCCGTAATCGATCTTTCGCAACACTAACAAGCAAGACAGCAATTTGCCGAAAACGATGATAAACGATAATAAAGAAGAAAAAAAAATACAACTACAAATACAAAAAGAGCATAGTGACAAAGTAGTAAAAAGAATGACTTCTCATGCTCTGGAATCATTTAAATGATCCAGAAGATGAGAAGCCATTTGTTGTGACCCTCTTCGTGGCAGTTTGCCGGGCCTCTTCGGCTTTCAGCCTCTTCTTTCTTCGAGCGCAATGCCCGCTGAAACTTACGTCTATGCTCGAGTCTTTCTAATCGCAAACAAAAAAATAACTTATAAAGAAATGAAAAGATACATCACAGAAGCTAACTCCAATACACATGGACGACCATCGACCATAGTGATCGTTGTCCGTTCGCATGTGCGTGCTCGAGCAATACCTACATAAACGTTCGTTTCGGGACCTATTCGCGATCTATCCACGACCGCGACCGCGATGCTAAATTCGAAAAATCGAAGAGTAAAACCAGGAACAAGTGGCATGCTCCATTTGTACCAATTTTACTGTCGATTTTTCAAATTAGATTTCCTGAAACAGGTTGGACACGCGAATAGAGGACACGCGACCAGAGATTGTGCCAACCTGCCCGGCCCTACCTACTTATAATTAAACAGGCACACCAGAGTAAGCTACCTATCCTAACTAGTCGCCCTATATTTAAAAAATGGCAAGACAGGCACACCAACACATACATTCCACGGTTCTCACACATACTACTCGGGCGCAGACCTAAACTAGAGAGGACGTCCCGGGACGCCTCCGACATCCGAGCTTAACACACAACTTTCACACTCTAATTTACGTACCATTTTCCTGAAATCGACTGACAATGGCTAGTGATCATTGCGTAAAACGTAATTGAAACATATTTCTATTTATTGCTAATATTAATAACTAAGAAAAAATACATATAACTTCTATAGAAACTATATGTGCAACTTGAAATCACTATTATAACTGATAGAATAATTATAATAACAGTGTAATTATAGTGTATTCATAATTCTATAAATTAGTGCATAAATATTTTAAATATTACAACTTATAATGAATGAGACAATAAAACCGACGCAATTCCACATCCTAACTACACACACACATGCGGAAAATACGTCGTGCACGATACGCTAACGCATTGTCAGTCGCTGAGAAATTTTTTATAAAATTACAAACTATGGTCATCGTGCCCAATGTCTTTCACTCACCCAAGTAGCACCTGGGCACGTGAGTGAGATCCTGACAATGAACACGGAAGGGATTAAACTTGAAAATCCTAAACTAAAAAAATGATTAGTTTAATTATAATTTGTATCTAACGGACTATTGTATTATTTTATTTTAAACTGTAATGACTCTACTCTTTCAGAAATTATTCAAATTGCAAGAGAATAAAAACAATGAACAACTTGTTAAAAAGATCTATAGACATTACATACAGTTGTGACACACTTGCCCAACTTGAAACGACTGAGAACTAATTCATTTCGATATACCAAACTATACACCTTTACTTGCGCGATGTCTTTCATTTCAAACGCTAATACAAAGGAAAGATCGCGACGCGACCATAACGAACCATGGCCAGCTCAAAGCTTAGAACGTATTCGAACTCGATGGAGCCAGAAATTGTTATAAGAACACACTACTACGTCGCATTGTTGAAGAGTGATGGTAAAACGCGCAAACATACTTTGTTACATATTTAGGAATAATTGGGAAATATTCGTCCAGGTTAGGCAAGTGTTACACAATAATGGTACAATTGTACATACAGTTGCGAATGAAACAATTATACAGTAAATTAAATGTTGATAGAATAATCTCAGGTGACTTCTTCATCAAAGCACATTTTCGAAAATGTGAAAGCAAATGTTCAAACTTGTTGCTTTGATTCAAAAGTCTGCCTGTCGCGAAATACCTTCTTGCACATAAAATCTCATACATTTTTCTACGGGAAGAATTCTAATCTATTATAGTTCAAATTCTACTGAAGTTCACAATTATAAAACAATTAATTAAATCATTCAATACTATTATAAAAGGGAAGATAAAATTTAAAATTATTAATTATCATAACAAAATAAATTATCAGTATAAATAATTGCATCTTTCATAGCAACGAAGTCGGAGGATATCCGTCTTCTCTACTATGAAATGCTCAAACGAAATCTTTTTAATAATAATTATTTATAAATATTTACAATTCATCTGTTCATATGGATATGTTACTTTTGTAACACTTTTTTATGCTGAAGATACTTTTACTATAAATGTATGTACTCTAATTGTTACAGTCGCGATGTGCAAGAAGCCCTGTCCTGATCTAATACATAGAGAATTTGAAAAAATTGTTACTACTCACGGGTACAAAAAATACCCGCTGTCACTATGCTCATTAAAAAAATCTACGTATACAACCAGTCACCCATGCCGATTCGGACCTTTCGTCCTACGACATGGTTGAGTGACTGGAGGAACATAAATGCATGCGACTCACGGCATAGATGTGAAGAACGTTATCACCGGTGCTGCACTGAAGCAGGAAAAGTTAGTGTGAAGATCCTCACCAAATAGATACCACTGAGAATCCCGTGGTGGAAATGAACGCCGTAAAAAAGTTCTTAAAAAACATAAAACATTTCCTTTCTAAAGACACAGTGTTGTTGTTGAAAATTTAAATTTTTAAAATAATAATAAAAATTGGAATAATTTGAAGTGTTTTTGTTTTACAATTATAGTTTTACATTCAACTTCAATAGAAAGAGAGCTATAGAGAATAAAATTTGAATACAACATGCTAAAGTACTTACATTTTTAGTTTTTGAAGCATCATAAGGTTCTTGCAGGATTAGGGAAAGTGGAGATTGTAGATCTGTAACAAAAGATTAAACATTAGAATTTATATTTAAAAGCGAAGCAAAGTCTTAAGTTGGAGATAATGAAAGATTCTTACATTCTTGACTTCAGAGCCACCGTTGGATCTTCCCCCAAAAATGCAACAGTTGATGCTGTGAAACGTCTGTAACAAACATCAAACATTATACTTTGCTGTTAAATTTGAAAAATTGAATAAATTGAGATACAATATATAAAACTACTTACCATTTTGATCTCTAGGAGAAGTCTTATCCACTTGAGCACTGACTAACAGCGAAAACGAGTGTTAAACAAAAAAAAGAAAAAAAAAGTAAAAAAAAAGAAAAATAAAAGACTATTAACACGCGCGTTTAAGTAACAATCGGCGGACTCACTGACTCTAACTTCGCGAAATATAATTTGAATGAATTGATTATTTAATTTAATGAGAGCCATTTTGCTCAGAAAAATATATAAATATTTCGCAACAAACACTGACTCTACCAACCGCATTGCGCGCGGTCACAAAAATTTTCTGAAAATAAAGCTGATTTTCGTAGGGAGAGGGCGAATGATATGTTTATTTAGAAAATATTGCTATTTTTCTAGAACATGATTATAAAGAAACTTGAATATGAAATTTAAAATAATTATTTCCTATTTCCATTTTTTTATTCCAAATAATTACAAAATTACGTATTGTGAATTGTATCTCAAATATATATGTAAATTGAACATATACCAAATGTTACCCAAAATGAATAAAATGTTATCAATTTTGCAAGTTTATCAGATTGTCCATTATTAATCGTGACACCCATGCTACCTCTGATCAAGAAATAACCTGCACAAAAGAAATAAAAAGTTAGAACACATATGTTAAACGATGGAAAATGTGTAAAAATACCTATATTCTTAGTAAATTACTGGTGAATTTAGTATTAGATTTATTAAGAATTACACAGTATGAAGTATGAGGTTACAGTATGAAGTTAAAGAATCAACAAATAAGTAGAAAATGTTACAATAGAAATGTGTGTGTGTGCATACAATAAAATACGTGTGTATGTGTGTGTACACATACACGATGAATTATCAATTACAAGGTTA
>NIPQ01042588.1:0-10961 GCA_002806875.1 Lepidotrigona ventralis hoosana | reverse complement strand
TTCGATGCCCTGCGGTCGCGTCAATTTATTACTTATAGCGGCAGTTACGGAAGGAATCATCAATTAACCACACTGGGAAACAATGACCGGCTCCATGTACGGCAAACAGCTGCCTCAGATTCGTTTGCCCAGCTCGATAAATACCACTCTAAGGAACGATCTAATTTAATTTCAACACTTGCGATATTCCCATTGCCACTGCTGTTTACACTATCAACTGATATTCCAATTACCAATGATCGGGAAATTTCGTGGCGTTCTTATGAAAAATAGAAACTGACTCCTGGTCGTTTCATTTAAAATTATTATTTTTGCATATTTAACACAGCATGTTAAATTTAATGTTGCATTGTAAAAGCGCAAATAATACAAAAGTTTCTTGCTGCGAACACGAACGATGACAATTCTAGTCAATTAGCACAATTAGGAAATTCAAGTACTTCTCTATATTCACCCGATTGTTATTTAATAGATTTTTGTATTTAGATCTCAATTTACTGTCAATATTCATGCGACGTAGACAAGTACCTGGTGTTTTAACTGGCTTTCGTCCGTTAATATAAACCGATTGAGTTTGCGGAATTTTCAATGATCACCAATTTAATTATCCAATGAACTTGATTAACGTACCACCCGGTGTAAATTGAAGGTGATTAAATACCATCAAGAATTGATTCCTAGAATAAAAACACGGGCAGAGATCCCCTGCCTATTGACCTTACACGCGGCTTAAATTGATCGTAATTTTTTAGGCATGCAACCGGTCAAGACGACATGACGTAATTTATTTCCCATTTTTATCGCGGCAATTCGTTACCTCGTCGGTTACGTTTGTTCGACCGAGAAATGTCACATTCCTCACATTACTTGAAATCTATCCCACAAAATTGAAGTTCTACCCACAAGGTTATCTTTTATAGTTGTGCAAATTATAAAGTTCGAAGATGTAGTCCAGTGGTTCTCAGCCTAAGCGTCTCTAAAAAATTCTGATGGCCTGATCCCTGTGACTAAAGGCCTAAAAGGTCATAAGCTTCAAGCTTCCAAAGAGCGTGACATCTGAATTGGAAAGAGAAAAAAAATTAGAAAGTTAAAGTTTCGTTCAAAAAATTCCACCATGCTGGCAACTGCAGAATTCTCACGTTGGGAGCCACGGATGTAGTCGCTGCAATTATCGCTGGCAAAACCCACGGAGATTCAAGGCGGTGCACGGCTTGCGAATTCCTATTACTATAATGCTTAATCGTCGCGGTTATCAGTTGGAAACTTGGAGTAACCAAGTCACCGGCGTCTCAGCTTTGCAAATTCACCTGGGAAGCTTAAGCATCGTTCGTGAAGACAACGATGCCCCTCTTAACGACTTTTCGCTTGCTCGCTATCTATACGCGAACGGTGATTAACGATCTATGATCTTTTGGGCTTGAAAAATTTCCAACGCGCTGTTCCATGGAACAACTTCCAATGGAGAACGCTTACGCTCGAACTGGCAACACGCAGCTTACGCCTGAGTTTGTCCAGGCTGTGTTAAAAGTTGTTTTGTTGCGAGAAAGATGACAGGCCGAGCCGAAAGAAAAACTCTTCTGTTGATCGTTAGTAAACGTTGAAGTTACTAACCAAGTTAATTTCGCTCAAATAAGCTTGATTATCTTACATCGGCGTTGCATATTGATCAGCGTTGCATTAGCTGCTAATAATATTCCTGCGTTGCTTGCCAAAGTGTCCGTAAGACTTGAAGACAAGGGACAATGATTAACAATCGATTTTTGTTACAAGCCACTTCGTCGCTGGCGTCGTCGTCCTAGATCCTCTTCGAACGACAGTTGCTTCAACGAAGATGACAGCGAAATGACATTACAGAGTGCCCAAGGAATATCGAAGGAGAAACGAAGAGGATAATTCTTGACAGCGGCGTTTTCTCGTGCAACGTGTAGAATGTGTAGAATATTTTACCGCCTGGCGCACAAAGTGCAGNATTACAAAAAAAAAAAAAAAAAAAAAAAAACGTGTAAAGAAGAAGTCTCGAAGAAAGAAATTAGATTTCTAGAAGCATACTGCAGGAACAATGCAACAAAACTGCAAAGCGACAGCAGGTATGTTAAACAATATTGAGATGAATTATATTCAATCGAGAAGGCTCGTCTAATCGAGTTATCAGCAAAGTCATACAAAGTTGAGCAAAATCTACAGAAAATTGATTTGATTATGTATTTTGTTGTTCGCAGAATCGTGCGTAATCTAAGAGTAATGAATGACCGATGACAAACCTATTGTTCATGAATGAGATGTATGCGACACGCGTTATATGCAGCAAGTATAATATAATTGATGAACGTTCTTCTTTTGAAAGAATTACGTCATTCCAACTACTTACCAAATCCAACCAAGTACGCTCGCCATTGCTCCGATGATAATTAATATCTGAAATCCGCGTCATTATTCACCGCGTAATTCCATCGGTTCCTGCGTACTTTCTTCTTTTCTGCCCTTCTACTTTTTTCCCCTACTTTTTCTTCCCTTGGTCTCTTTGAATGGAAGCCAGCCACTGCTCGTATTTTCCTTAGGTAGTCCGCTCTTGCTGTTTGCATTGAGAGTTTGCATCGGGGACTGCCGAGTTTTGGAAACTTCGTTCGGAACGAATTTTGAGAACTTATGAAGAAAACACAGATTATTCCAATAATTGGTTTCTCCCTCGTGAATTTGTAATGGGACGAACCTTCTGCTCTCTTTGTCTTCTTTGCGTCTCTCTATTTCTTCTTCTATCGGTATAATAATAGATTAATAGACATATATTTACTTAGTTTTGATCTTTTAAATTATTTCCTTGCAAATAATCGGACGTGAACTAAATTTCATTTCCAGTTGTAGTTTGATATTTATTATTCATCCTTTGCAAACAGCGCGCCAATAAGATCGATCCAATAAGGACTGAAATATTATTGCGATATTCGCGCAAGCGGAAATCGGCAAGCCGATTTTCTGACACGAAGTAACGATATATATATATATATATTTTTTTTTCTTTTTTTATTCTCTATAGAAAGACAAACGACTCTTATGTTGACCTTTGAAACCATCAAATAGAGTGCTCGTTGGTACGCTGTGTTTCAACCGGAAGAAAGAATGCGCCGATATATAAAAGTATGGAGAACAACAGCAACAAAGGGTAGTATATTTTATTCAACTGCCGTCGGAAATATTCTATCCGTGTGCTGCGTTTCCATTGAATTGACTTTTCACCGCGATCATGCCTCGCCGTTGTGTCAAAAAAAATTTTCTGTACTCTCAGTTTTACGAACCACCGTGTGTATACAACGCATTCATCGGGGGGTAATTTAGCAAGTATTAGCACGAAGCATTAGCATTTAACCGTTGGTTCGATTATCAGCGAAGATAAGGAAAGGAACGAGTAGGGAACGGTAAGGGATTTCGTCCTTCATTCTCAACAACCGTTCGTTATCGCCTCCACGGTGTCCATCAGACACGACTGACGGAGATTAATGGAGGCTGCCGAGTGACGAGAGGAATAAGGGCGCCGCTGCTCCGCAATCGATCCGGTTTTTCAGCAAATCGTTCCGCAGTCGTGTCGACTTCCGTGAAGTCTATGGTCAGTGGAAAAAACGCGCGACTCTTTGCTCTTTCTTAGCCATCCGATGATTTCCTGAAAAGCAAACTGGTGGTTAGGAAATTAGCCTCGAAACAAAAGTAATGAGTAACGAGTAAAAATTGAAAAATCGGCACCGACCACATTTCAATATAAATATTTCATTTTTATTAAATTAAAAGCAGATGGCGTGTTTGTTGAAGAGCAGCATCGGATATGTGGCGTGCAATTACGGAATTGTTTAGTCAGAAAACGTTCCTTTTCGATTACGATCGTACGTTGTTACATCATTCGGTGGGCTGGTAGAACATTAAGGAATGATGATATACGATGAAAACAGTAAATGAAAGAATGTTAAGTGAAAATATAGCTGTGATACTCGAGTTTAAAAGTGCGTGCATTAAGAATTATCTGCTGTAAAATACAATTTAATACGAAGCTGATTATTAATTTCACTTTCGTACCGTTCAAATTACAGTTCCTCGTTGTTGAATTTGGAGAAATTCGAAATATAATTTACAAGTAAAATAACCTTGTCCCATTTTCTTCATTGAAGAATTTTCCAGGTTTACTCCCCATATATATATATATGTGATAACATATATATGGATAAATTTGTAATGGACCTACTTTCGTATTAGCTTCATTACGCTCGACCGATTTCTGATATCTGCTAACTCTTTCATAATGTCCACCAATCAAAAACGTGTTACTCCGAAATTCCGAAAACTATTGATTCGTCGGCTGACGTTAATTATTCATTATGTAGGATCATCAGCACAAAATTGTTATTTTGGTGAAATTAACTATGCCACTGTTGCCATAACGTATTATTCATTGTTAACGAATAATAATGTCTGACAGTGGGACAAATTGCATTATCTATTACATTAGTATATATGAACGATGAAACGATTCCATTAATGCACGATAATTTTATAATTTCTAACATTAATATTAATAGATCATTCTATGAATGTGTCAGTTTAATGCGGTAATACCGTTTAATACAAAGAAATTATGATTTCGTTACTAACTGAAACGTATAGATCTTTCTTTGTTTAAGCTGTTGTTCTTTCCGTTGGATTCACAAGTTGTTGTGAACTGATAATGTCGTAACAAATATAAAACGTTGAGAAGAACTATTTCGAATTCTTTCTACGCAATGTAATGGCGCGATAAAATAGAAATAAACTAAATGAATACCGTATAGGGCAGGTCGAAAACAAATCCATCATCAATTTAATTTTAACTTAAAGCTTGCATGGAAGTTCCTCTTCCTTTCTCTTTCAAGATACCTTCTCCTTTTAGCGCCGATTTTTATCCAACCTGAAATCCTTGGCCTCTTTCTCATCCTTGTCTCATTTGCTCTTCCCCGATATGCTCTTCTGCTTGAATGTTTCCTTTCGCTTCCCTAGATTCTCTGATTTCTCGTTCCCACTGAACCGATATTAAAAATGTATCAATAAATCGACAATCGAATTTTATCTAGCAGAAATTTCTGAAATATTCTAGCGTTTCTAGAAGAATATTTCTAGTTCTCTAGGCATTAATCTTCAAGTATGATATTACGTTGGTGTATCAAACATACCGATGCAAAACATAAAATGCGAAAGCTGAGAGAGTTCCACTCGAGGAGAGCGGTGAATCGAGCATTATAACAGGGGCAACCTTTGAGTAGCCTTGAGCAGGAAATTGATCTCAGACACGGTGTATGTATGTACATACAGTGCAAATAAGGCAGGCGGAGATGCACGGAAATCCGGACGTGTCCCAACGTCTGATAATATCCTGGCTCGTTATCGATACGCTCGTTTAGCATCCAGTGACGTGTTAGCGAGGTTCCCGGGCAACAAACAATCAGCGTATTCGATACCCGTATCTCCTGAATCTATTGAAATAAGGTTGGCGAGCTTGATCGGTACGAGTTGGACAGGTGGATAAGATGAGATCGAAAAGACTCGAACGTGGAGAATGTCTATCGGGGATCGAGACGTTTGCTCGATATTCTCGGTGCTTCTCCCTCCTAGCTTTCGTCCGTTCGACCCGCTAGGGTCCCGATAATCGGGGAAAAGAAGAATGAAAGAAGAGGGCTAAAGAAGAACGAGAAGAAGCAAAGAAACCAGGTTGACGGAGGCTGAAGACACTGGTGCACGCCAGAGAGGACGTACTGCTACGTGCATAAGGTTAGAAGATGAACGAACGGAAAGAAGAGGGTTGCATGATGGAAAGGGACGAGTTTCTGCTGGAACCCCCAGGGACGATCGAGGATCTCGTCGGGCCCGTGTCCATACCGGGACAGGTTTACATTTGAGAATACGGCCAGATGATATACATACGCCATTCGAGAATTTCTTTTCTCGCGGAATCACCAATGTTTCTAACATTTCTTTTTTTTTTGAATACACATGTGTGTATAATAGATTAGAAGATTCGGAATCGTTACTTCTAGTCATTCTCAATTATGCTTCTCAAATGTAACGCTTGAAATGTACCTTGTTAAATCGCATCGTAACGAAACGTATTGCATTTTATTCACGACATCACGATTTGGTAGGAAAGCTTATGTAGCCTGTTTCGAAACTTCCAATAAATTCTTCGTTAACTCTATTCTACTTAAACAAAATGGAACAGAGTCACGTAGAAAGCAACGAACGGTACGCATGCTGAGGATACACATAGGAAGAGATACGAGTGTCTAACGGGTACACCCGTGGCATTACGACGACACTAGGTAGTAGGTAGCCTTTTCAACCTTTCACGCCGTGTCCATGGTTCTCTCGCTCGCTTTTACGGGATGGACGCAGAAAGGATGAGAGATGAAGATGAAGAGGAAGAGGAAAAGGAATAGGAAGAGGAAGAGAAGGAGAGAGGGAAAAGGAGAGAGAGAGAGAGAGAAAGAAAAAGAAAGAGAAGTACACGAGCAAGCGGTTGCCGAGTGACTGAACGTCGCTGCGGGTGGCGTGGGACGCGCGGGGTTGCGAGTTGCGACGACGGCGGCAGCGGCGGCGGGAGAAGCTGGTCTCCGAGTGGCGGCGGCGGGGAGGGGGGTGACGAAGGGAGCGGTGGAGGGGGAAGCGCGCGGTGGTAGGGGAAGATCGGAACGGAGTGGCGACTGGCGAGCCGTCAGTCAACCGTGCTTCGTCGTAGAGATGAGAACGCAACGAGGAATGACGTCGCACGATTCGACATTCGCGCGTCGACGGTGACACGTTATAAAGACTGCACGCGGTTCGTTCTACGTACACGTTACCTGTCGCGATCATGGATTCGGTTGCGTTTCGCGGCGAGTAATCGTGGATCATTGCCGTTTGGCGGTACGAGAGGCGTGTTTCCCAGGCTGTGCAACTGTGCGGTGTGCTATCCCCGTTTCTCCATCTTCCGCATTCCTCGCTTCGATTGGAGTATCTCTCCGTGAGAGACGACGAGACGACGAGACTGTGTATATATCGACACCGACGGCACCACGGCGGCCAGGCAGACCAATATCACGGGCGCAGCAGACCCGGTTCGATTGAAGGAGAGCCAAAGGAGCACCAACAGCTGAAATCGTGAGTGAAGTCTATTAATAAGAACGAACGCGTGCTCCGTACTTTATCACCAGCGATTCTCGCTAGCTGTCAAACAATAATACTCCGTAAACTCCTCGTTTCGGTATGGAAATGCGTGTCCGGGAACCGTTACCTCGGGATGGCCTCGTGCAGCCAGCTCCTCGTTATACACACATGCATTGTACATACACATACGGGTCGTGCGCGCACGTACACACTACCTATACGCACGTTAGCGTGCAACTTCGTTACGTTCGTCTTTCTACGATACGGCGAAATATCTTGAATCTTGACAGCTATGCAGCGCCAATACTGTCCCTCGGTGTGTGCTCCAGTGGCGGGACGGGCATGTTTCTACCCACGTGCAGTTGCGTCTCGTTTCTAACTTGACTGCATTCTCTCGTCCACACGATTTTAACTCTGTCACACCGTACGTCTAACCTGTAGAAGAAAACAAGCCATGGCGTCTATTACGTTGAGCGCGTCGACACGCGGTCTGATTTGTTTACGGCTTTTTTTTTCTTTTCTTACTTTCAACGTGTCATCCCTCGACTGTATCATTTCAAGCCATATTGGACCGAACGACCTTTCGATTCTCGTTTCAACGCTATCTTTATTGGATTAGAACTTTATTTGTTCGATTCGGATTTGCTTGACTTTCAAACGTCGCGTTTCAACGTTACGCAGACGTGACGACACGATCTCGATCGCGAGATTCGATATGGCAGTTCGATGTGGCGCTTGCGATTCTCGAAACTGAGGCAAAAGTGACGCTGCGCAGTGGAGCACTGCGCAGGTTTATTGTCAATCGGACGGTTGGCCGCGTTGTTCGCGCCGCGATTCATCTCGTTGATGAAAGCCGCAATTTTTGTTCGACTTGTTGCCGCGTGGAATTACACGTAAAACACAGAGTCGTGTTATCTTAACGAGTGAGCGCAGCGTGAGCCGGTTTCCTGCGCGCGTCTCTCGTGTTCTCGTTGCACGACAGAACCACGCCGGTATAAACTTCACGGCAGCCCGTGACCCCGAGTGTTTCCTGTGTTACGAGAAAGGCCCTTGCATGCCTCGGTTCGTTGCCATTCCTTTCGTCTGCGGTAGTCGTCGTTGCACAACTAGACGTCGTTGGAAAAAAACAATACAAAATGCTGACAGCGTTAACAGGTAATTTCTCTTTCTTCGCATATTTTCCTCTCGTTTGAACTTGTGAATCTCTCGTTTCGAAACGCGTGGAAAACCGTCACCTATCATTCTGCGTGTTCAATTCGTAAACACATATAACGCTTGATTCTGCTGTCATGTTGTTATGTGCGTCTCGTTCTTGTCTTAAAGTGTTAAATGTGCAGTTAACCCTCTCCGGGCCGAAAATTCATGTAACGTAATACCAACCTAAAAACACAGATTAACAATGAATTCAACAATTTTGTTACAACGAATAATAAAACTGACATTTCACGATGGAAGTGATAACCGTTATCAAGTATGTTACTGTACTGGTCAATAAGGAGACATTGTCCAACATGACGTGTACGCCATCTTGTGGAAAAACGTTCAATTATTTAATAAAATATCGACATGCTAGTATGTAACTGGAAAGTTACACGGGCCCGTAGAGGGTTAAAATGAAGTACATGCACGGCATACATTGGTGTTTGAAGGTTGGTAAACACTGAAACGAGAGCTAGCATATACACGACGGGAAAAGTCGTTTAATTGAATTATTCATTTCGATTTATCGTCGAATTGTAACAGAATTGCGATATATTTTATTCGTTTATTTTTGGGGGACACTCTTGGCAAGTATCGCGAGTCTACAAATATAATGACGCATGCATTATTTATTATCAGAAAGTACGTGATTAAGTGCTGTTTTCACTTACATTTTCCTACGTATAATTACATGAGAAAGCAGCTTAAAGCTGTCTGTGTGCTTCCGTTCGTACATGCCATCGTTCGATATTTCTAATCCATTCTGGCAAAATATCGTTTCTATAATATCGTTAGCACTTTGCTGTCGGCAGACTGAGATTACAGTCCGAAGCATACGGGAAACTTGACAGAACTAAATTAAATGTAAAATGTATCCCCCTCATATGACTTTCTCACAATAAATATCTCTTTAACCCATTTTTGTCAGAATTTTTTTTCTACTGCGTACAGATGAAGCAACGTGTTTCTGTTTTCGAAATCAAGTTCAAACAGCAAAAGAAAAAAAAAAACTGTTGAAGTTGCTTTATTACTGCAGCAGTTGTTCGACGATATCGAGAGACATAGTTTTCATAAATTTATGCAAACCCGACGGCAAAGTGTTGGTCCCTTCGTCAATAACTGTATCGTTATATTCGAATGGGAGAAACAACAATGAGGAAACAACTATCCATTTATCTTTTTGTTCCTTTTTTCCCCGAGATGCAGGTTTCACGAGCTGCAACTGCAGCTGGTCCTTCTTGTTGAATTTATCCGCTGATACGCGCCGGCCGTGCGTAAATATCGGTCCTCTTTGGAGAAAGAGAACTCGGTCACGTAGCAGGCAGGTAGGCTGAGACTCGTTGGGGGCAAAGGTCGTCAGTTATTACCTGGCAAAGAGGTTCGGCCTGGTCCGTTTCCATTTGGCTGGCGTGTGCACGCGTGTCCAGGCTCTCCTCTCTTCTCTGTTCGCTTGTTGGCCGACGATGGACCGAACTGGACCGTTCCGCAGCGGTTTCCACTGCGAGTAAAAATGGTTTTCGCGGGCTTTGTTTGGAAATTAAAAAAAAAAAAAAGAAAAAAGAAAAAAAGAAAGGAAAGGGAGGAGGGAAATGGAGGATAATAGCGACGTGGCCAGACCGAAAGATGGAGCGATAATAACGGAGGGTCAAAGATAGAAGGACGAAAGATGCGAGGGCGGAAAGTCGGCTTAAATTTGATTCACTTCTCTGACGCTGTCCTCCGCCACATCGGCCGCTCTTATTCTCTCTTTATTATTGGAGCACCAAGTGCGGAAGTGAAAGAGGAAGACCGCAGAATGCAATTTCCTCGAGGCACGAAGTAGATGTTCCAGTGGACTGCGATGCTCCAGTGCTGACCAACCAATGCGTCGCGGACTCTTAATTTTTTCCCTGGAACTTCTCTTCTCTTTCGAAATACTTGGCCAAGTCGATTCTCACTGCGCGGTAATTTTCATAATTCTTGCGTGAACTCGTGTCGTCGGATCAGCGATCGCGAATAGGGATCTAGACGACGAGAGAGAAATGAAGAAATAATTAAATTACGCGTACCTACAGTCGACGTCTCCGAGAAGCGAAATAATTTTGCTCGGAATTTTTGAGAGATATGCGAATATCGTTGCCAGAATCGATAATCACAGGCTTAACAATTTCGCATCTTCAATCGTCAGCGTCGACCTTAACCTTTATTCACTGTCGAGCGATTTTCCGAGGCGATTCATCATATTTTGACGATTTCACGAATATCTTATCCTCGCGTACAGAAACTTGAGTAATAACGCATAGACACGAATATACGTCGAATTTAGGGAATTTCAGTCGATTGCTGGTTCTTTCAAACGATTTGTTCTCGATTTTGACGATTTCACGAATATCTTATCCTCGCGTACAGAAACTTGAGTAATAACGCATAGACACGAATATACGTCGAATTTAGGGAATTTCAGTCGATTGCTGGTTCTTTCAAACGATTTGTTCTCGACAAGGAGATTCACATATTTTATTCAGGAGCAGAATTAACTGTTTTTTAGTCTGATAATAAACAAATAAAAAGTTACATTTTCGTATTGGTGGATGAAAGAGCAAAAGTCAGATGGAGAGGAAATGTAA
>NIPQ01042585.1:0-10850 GCA_002806875.1 Lepidotrigona ventralis hoosana | reverse complement strand
GTGTGTGTGTGTGTGTGTGTGTGTTCTTTTTTATATATATGGCTTATTAGGTCACCGTCTTATAGATGCAGAAATATAGAATGCAGTCTTTTTCTTGTACATAAATAATTTCCTCGAGAGCAATGGCACTAATATAATTTTGGGAATTTTTGTTTTGTGCGGTAAGTAGTATTATCAAAATAGATAGTTGTTTTAACTATTATACAATATAAGTACATAATATAGTATAAGAAATATGCGATTATGTCCTGAAAATTTACAACCTACCATGATAATAGGACCTCAACCGGATTATGATTATCCGAAGTCTTGATCAACCGACATTTCCATTGTTTTCTAACAAACATTTTCGTCCATTTTCACAAACTCTTTCCTTCAATAGTTTATTGCTTTCTACGAATGCTTTATCTTTTCTACGAAGTCATTATCATTATTACTAACAATAAGTGAATATTTAAGCCGTAAAAATGAGTTGTAAAAGAAAAATACTTATTTCAATGAAAAAAGGAATTGAGCGAATGATAAATTGGGACGAATCAGTAAAATCGATTACTTTTGATATCAATCTAAAAGAATTTATTTGTAAGAAAATAGAAAAAAGGCGAATAGAATCTGAACAAAATGACTATGAAAAAAATTGATGAAAATGTTGAAAAAGTACTATAAATATGGTTTTTATATCGAAAAAAGATATAGGTTTATGTATATCTTTTTTCGTTTATCAGTAGTTACATTTTTATATCGTAAAATATACATGTTTATAATTATATGAAAAAAATCTTATTTTGTACGCAAAAAGTATTTCTATCTATTTCTCTTCAGATCTAAATTATTCGTTCGATTTATCTGAATATCCGATTATTTAGTTAGTTTATCGAGGTCCTACTGCATTTTGAAAACTACAAGTCTTACTACCCTTAAGAAATCAAGGTAAAATTAGACAGAATTATTGTCATATAATTACCTACAATTGATTCTTTGACTTTCGAGGAAATACATGTTTCATGATTTCCTGACCGCTCACTACATTTCAGTATCTATATGAGAGTAATTAATTCAGAATTGTCATTTTTTATCCGATGTATGTAACAAGCGGTTTATGAAATATACGTGACATAAAAATTGATAGAACATTTTAAATTTTCTTCTTG
Organism: Lepidotrigona ventralis hoosana; assembly: GCA_002806875.1. Classification (NCBI taxonomy): domain Eukaryota; kingdom Metazoa; phylum Arthropoda; class Insecta; order Hymenoptera; family Apidae; genus Lepidotrigona; species Lepidotrigona ventralis. Next base: position 9,699 of record NIPQ01042585.1, on the reverse strand, counting down.
AATATACGACTAGTCACCCTCTTTTTTACAATTTATGCCTGATCGTGTTTTCATACTACCGCATATTACAACTCTTAATAGTATGAAGATACCCTTAGAGTGATATTTAAGGCTCTTACAACTTTTACAATACACTTGCATACAGAAAGTAGTAATAGCTGGGGTTTTGGACTAGACGTGATGTGGTTGAATATGAGGCAGCCTGCTAGACGAGTTGGATCAGGATTTTATACTATTCGATTCATCGAGTCGCCTTTCTGTTCCCACAGTTAATAAATTTGTAAACTCCATTTCTAACAATTGCCGAGCCTGTTCAAATACAAAAAATAGTAAAAATTATTACATATAATTTAAATCAATTAATTTATTATTAATTAATTAATTATATTTATAAAGTCAAAACGTACTTGTGTGTTTTGGGTTGGAATTTGCAACGCTAAAGCAAAACTATTGGCGTCAAAACTTTCATCAAGGGCTATAAGAGCACCATGTACCCCAGATTCTAAGAGGTTGTTCCCGTATTCCTGAATATATGAAAATTGTGCTTTACAGAACGAATAAATTATAAAATATAAAACAATAAGATGAAATTACTTTCAGGCCGATAGATTGCACCCATCTTATAACACGATCGTTACTCCATACAAGAACATCGACGTTGGCACCTTCTGCCATTCGTCTCCTTTCTTCTAATTGTTGCCTATCATAATTTAATCGCTTTAAACACGAAATGCCATATTGCAAGCTTGTTCTGTAAAAATAAATAAAATTCAGATTAAATCAAAGAAACCGAAACGCTAATTTCATTTTTCAACGCGAATTTATTACCTGTGAAAGCTATCAACCATCCTAAGTTGACCACGAAGGTCTTTTTTGGTAAGGTGATCCAACATTCTAGCATCAACAAGGCACTCCATGAAAGTGGATCGATATTGTGGTAAACCAAGACTTGGTAGCCAAACATTACCAATCCATTCGTGGTTCATATCTCCAAAGGCTAAGGTTGTGCGAGAGGTTTTTGGTGCTGATGGACTTGTGAGTGATACCATTTCTTGTATAGCTAATCGTAATTTCAATCGATGCAGAGGATTACTGAGAATAAAAATTATATTAAATATTAATAGCTTTATACTATAGTCTTATCCTATAAATATTTGTCATCCAAAATACAGAATATATTAAATAATTTAATTTTGTACCTTATACCAATTTCACGTTGAATTTCGGTATCACTAAGAGCACTCATTATAGCACCACTTTTGACATTTGCCCGGCAAGCTGCAACATACCAAGTTGGCATGCCCACCCACAGCTCAAGCCAAGCCACTACAGTTGGCCCATTCCATAGAGCAAATGGTGTTCCAGCTTTCATTGCCTCCGCCAAAAGTTCGTGCCGTGAGGAATCTAACATACTTCCAAACATACTTGGACTAAAAGAAAATTAGTACTATAACATATACAATTATATTCGTTAACTACTTAAAACATAAATATATTATTAGCAATTACATATATATACCTTTTCTTTTTTCTACGGTCAAAATCGCTTTTACTGCCCATAGTTCCAGCTACAGAAACACTATCTCCATAATCAGGATCAGCAGGTGTACTTGCTCCTCCCATACCTGACATATCTCCAGGCATTGGTGTGTCTTTTCCTTTGATCTGTAAACGAAATTTGTTTTTATTCACTTATTTTTTATGCATTATCCTATGTAACTGAAATCTACATTACCTTTTCTTTCTTGCTGAAAAATCTACCAAGACTGCTCTTAATGCCTTTCTTCTTTTGAGCTGCAGCCACCGCTGCTGCTGTTGCTGGACTCATGGTAGATTGCATGTGCAAATGCGAGCTAGACAGTTGTCCAATTGGCAATCCAACACCAGACAAGTTGTTCTTATGCAAACTGTCCTGGCTGCTATGACGTGAGGACAATGGGGAAGGGGGAGTCCCAGAATTGAGTGCGCCGTTGTTATGTTGCCCATGCCTGCTGCATGGAGCGCTAATCTAGTTTCTATTTCTACTCTAAATAATGCATTCTAGCCCACACACTATCCGACTACATTTTTCTATACCTATGTACTTCTTACATCACTTTTGTAATCTGAATTTATTCAAATTATTTTCAAATCTTTTTAAATATACATCATCATGTCAAATAATCCAAATTGACAATAAAATTTGTTAAATTATCTAATGTTTTGTACTTTTTAATATTTAAAGCATATAGATTAATGTGTTTAATATGTTTTTTTAAGTTTATGAAATGTATGAAATAAAATATGATCAGAGAACTTACTGAGCCAAGTGAATTGCATTACTTAGATTTTTTTTAGCAATGATATATGATTGTACTTATACACGATTATACGTGGGCATAAATACAAATATTATTTAGCTTTGAACAATATATACAGTATGATTTTATAAAAATATCTATTTTCAATGAAAATAATACTCTTAGTTGAGTTAAACTTGAAGCATTTAAATTTTGATTTCGTGCTATTCAAAATATCTACAACTGACTGAATTACTACAAATAATTAACTAATAAACTAAAGAAAAAATGAAGCAGTATCAATGATTTTAGAAATTCATGGAAAAATATTATTAAATTACAATTCAATTTCTTATACGTATAAAAATGATATGATATGAAAAAATAAAAAATACTTTTTTCCAGGAACGTCCAAAATGATAAACTATGTCCAATAAAATATTGAAAAAAGAATTGTAATACCTACTCAGTATTACAGGCAAGGCATAAAAACCTGGAAATATAGCTGATCACTGCTTATGAGATGGGATTGACATAACAAGTACTGTTTAAACGCAAAGATATAGAAAGACCACGTTATTTATGAATTCTATTATTAAAACAATTGTAATCTTTGATAAAACTGTTATGTATATACTACATGCATCTGTGCAATATTCGAGCCTTCTATATCTTTGTATCTGTTCCTTAAAAAAACAACCTTATTCGCGTAGGAGTTTCGGACGCGACGTTAACTCGATGCAATTCTCTTGGCTGTCTAAATTCCCTCGTTTGTTTGAGACAGCGATGTCTGTCGTGAACTGGGCAGGCTTGAATGTACGATGGATGGAAGAAACTAATATCAGTTTCTTCCAGGAACTCATTTCTATCAGATCTATCAGTCGGTTCGTCCATACCACTGTGTTCGAAAATTGGGGCTGTAGGCATGGATATGTGACATCTTGCATACTATTCATTGATACACATATATGTTTCTTGTGATAAAAGATTAATTACAATTAAAAAATGAAAATATCCATAATAAATTGTACGATGCAAAAATATTTATAATTATCAATCCCTATAGTAATTTTTGGGAGAAATCTAAGATCATCTTAGTAAATCCCTTTTTCGAAAAACAGGGATGACAAGTATAAAAAGGATCTGTTACCATCGATGTCACTTAAGTCGACCTCAAAGTTGTTCATTTCATGCCCACATAGGCCACTCAAATATGTCGTGCACAGCGGCATATGTTGCGGATTACATGCAGTACTACAATCTTTAATTAACCTGTGAGTAGGAAAACCACTGGTAGGAAATCCGGCTTGTCCAGTACGTCTGGCAGCATAAACAACGCACAATACCAACTACTTACAATGTAATTACTGGATCTTTGACAATCCTACCTCTATATATGCAAGGATTTCGATAATTTTGCCACTTTGATAATTTCGTGTGCCATTATTTAAGCATCAATCAATTGAATAAAATAGCATATTTATGATGATATCTAACATATATAAGAAAAATTTATTGTTTTCCAATAAAAGAAAACGAAAAGACAAAATCTTTAGAGTCCTCATTGTCAGAGATATGGTTGCTAAAGTGTTGTTGATAATAGACTATCATCAGTGTTCTGATAATAGGAACCACAAAGAAATTCAATATTCGTTAATATCATTAAAATTTATACACCGTTAATACGAATATTAAACACATACCTTCTAAGCTCCTCTTGACTATGAGCAAGTGCTTGTGCTACTCGTTCCAGCCTAATCGATCGAGCAGTTAATGGTGAAGCTGCATCACTACCACTTCCTGCACCACCAGTACTGTCTCTTTCACTTACTGAATGCAATTCTTCGCCTGATAATTGCAACTACAAAGAAACGTTTACATTACGTAACTGTATCGAACAGAAGATTAACAAAAATAATTATGATTATTGTTATTTACCTGACTTGCAGGAAGGGATTCTGAAAGTTGACCTGGACTAGCTAAAGAAGCAGCATATTGATGGAGATGTGCTGGAGACATTGACGCTGGTGCCTTCAAGATGATAAAAATATTGAAAATATATTTTTAAATGATTAAGAATTATAAAATAAACGATGCTTACAGTATGGTATTTATGTAAATAATCTCTATTTGGACTATGATGAGATTTTGGAGTAGATCGTCCACTTAATGGTGGAGATGCTCGTTCGAGACTTCGTCCTCTTGCTAATAAATTCATGTGTTCTAGACTACCAACCCGAGACTCCAACTCTTCAGCACGCGCTTCGGTACTTTGTTTTTCTTCCTTCATCAAAAGTGCACTTTGACATATTGACATATAAAATATACAATAAATAGCTTTTAATTACCTGAATTAATCTAATTTCATTATTTATTGCATCTAACTGTTCTTGTAACATTAATGCTAGTGTTTGAGCATCTGTATGTCCTGTAGGACTGATTACATCAGCTGCACAGCTGAATAGACTTTCATTATCTCCATCACCTTCTGCATCACTGGAAACATCAAATGCTTGTTGCACATTTGCGAGAACATGAGCCTGTTGTAATTTTTCCCATTCCTGTTCTGCTAAAGTGCGTGCTACATAATTCTGAGAAGAACATGTTATTTGTAGTTTTCTATTATACATTTAAATTTCTATATACTAAAATCTTTCATAAATTACTTTTGATGGATCTTCTTCGATTGCAGATCGTTTACCCGTTCTTCTTGGCAAAGAATGAGTATCAAAACTACTATGACTTGCACTCCTAGAAAATGAACCTGGGTCCACTGCATTTGGAGATAAACTTCTAGTTAGAGCATCTGTTTGTTGAATATTGAACGCGATTTCCTGTTGGAGCATTTGTCTTTTTACATTGTCGATCTCTAAACGAGCTTTTCCTAATTCTTTAACTATGTCAGCCTTTTCATTCTGAAGATCTTCCGCTATTTTCCTAGTCTTCTCTAATTCTTGCGTGAGTGCGTTTTTCTCTTCTAACGCATGCATTCTTTCTTTCAAATGCACTTGCAATCTTTCGTTAGATTCTAAAAAGATGAATCAGAACTGATAAATAAATGAAACATATAAACGTAAGATAAACATAGGAATATATTTGTTATTATATGTACATATACATATAAATTACCAGACAAAAGTTTATCAACAGTTGTACTAAGTCGCGTATTATGTTCCTCATTCATTTTAAGTCGTTGATTGACACGCATCACTTCTGCATTCTTTTCTTCAAGTTGCGTTTCCAACCTTTGTATTCTATCTTCTGCGCTGCCATGTCTTTCTTGAGCCTGCTTATTAAATATTTCATACAATTAAAATCAATGCTTGCAGACATTAAATTTAATCAGAGATGAATAGTATCTATTTAACTGTTCTTTATTTTAAATAAAATTTTTTAGAACTAACATGAAAAGCTAATGAATTAAATTGAAGAATAAATAGGTGTCTAACACAGATATATCTACAGAAATGTAGCACTAAACTACCAAGTTAATAATAAGCTCTGAAAAGAATCACATTGATTGTTATATATATTTGGTTACAGTAGTGTTAAGTTGAAAATAATTAAATTATTTTTATGTTAATTCTTATAATTAACGTGATTATTATGGTATATTCACTAACTTCATAATCTTAGATGAAAATAAAAAAAAATCCAAAGTATGTTTATTGTATGTGTAGTATGTCAGTAGCAATACAGTCAATGATGAAGAATATAGCAGAGAAACATTGCGAGATGTTTAATATGAAACTGAAGGAGACTAATTAGGGATAAGCATTCTAGACATAGGTATATTTGGAGGCGAGGAGTTTCAATAGAAGTGCAGAGGAATAAGAAAAGAATAAATTGATGATACGACGACTTAATTCCTCTGCGTACCTGGTTGGGCCTCCTCACCTGCGTCAGAGCCTCCATCCTCTGTTTTAATTGTTCTTCCATTTCTGGTAGTTTAGCATATTGGGCTAATTTTTGTTCTGCAAGTTCTAGTTTCTCTTGTATTGCTGCTATTTTTTCTTCTTGGAGCTAAAAAATATTAAAAATATAAAATATATTAAACTGACGTAAACTGTGAATTTCATATATATAAGGGCAGTCACCTTTAATTGAGCTTTCTTATGTTGCAGCTCTTGCTCCAGCTTTTCATTGAGATCATGCAAACTGGTGGACTCTCGTTGAGCATTAAGATATCGTTTTTCAAGAGTCGCTATTCTCTCTTCTTGGTCCTCTTTTTGGGCAACATTTTCACGTAAATCTCTCTGCAGCTTAACATTTGTTTCTTGCGTTTTTAGAAGGTCTTTTTGAGTTTTAGATAATGTTTCTTCTAATTCTGTCACTCGACCACTTAATTCGGCTACACGCCGTTGCCATGTGCTCAATTCTGAGCTCTAAAATAATTGTTATAATATATTGTCAATAAAAGTTAATGCATGCCTAATATATCACTTTTGTGTGTGTGTGTGTGTGTGTGTGTGTGTGTGTGTAGGAGTATAAAAATTGTGTTTCTCATATTCTCTAGTATACACAAATATATTCTAACAACATTATCTCTTGTTCTGATCTTAACTTTCAGATATTACACTAGAGCTAATTGAAGTATATACTAGAATTTAAATTGTAAATGTGTTTTTATATTGCACATAGGATGTACGTGTCTATATATAGACACATGTATACATATCAGATTAATAATTATTATACTGCTTATCATGCGAATATGGAACACACATTATTGATATATTCATTCTACGACATACCATAGGCGGCAATAATAATATGGCACACTTAATGAGAAAAAAATTCAAATTGTGCAACAATCTGTTAATATTTTTTTAAAAAATCTGTTGATATACGTTAAAAAATCTCGTTACAATATAAAAATTAAATACAAAATTTCAGTAGTCGCTCTATAATTATCATATTCTATAACATTTAATGAGCAGAATCTAGAAGATTTCTTAAGCACTTAATGATAATAAGCACTTAATAATATTATCAAAGATAACAATCTATCATTGTGTTTCAGCATCATGCAATATAACAGAAACATTGTAAGGTTTTAAAGTTCGTTAAACCAAGAATGACAATAAAAGATGTTTTTTTGAACTCGTGTAAGTCTGCAAATCGTTTGAAACACATGCAGAGAAAATAGGGGAGAACGAAGAAGAGTATATTCGTTCTGCATCTCAAGAAAATTAGCAGTCAGGGATACAGTTTTATCGCATGAAACGTTCCACGAATTCATCTACCTGATTGTTCCTCAATAATAGAATCATACGTACTCTAAGTAGCTCGTCGAGATACTTTTTTCATACCTGCTTGTCGAGAGTGGCTTGTAAATCTATTACGCGTGCCGCAGAATCCTGGTCCACAGGATCGAGACTGCCATTGCTCAATCTACTTTCGATCTCTGTTGACTTCTCCGTACCTAGCTTTTGTATCGACTGTTGTTGTTGTTGTTGTTGTTGTTGTTGTTGTTGTTGTTGTTGTTGCTGCTGCGGTTGTTGCTGCTGTTCCTGCTGGCCTGCTGCCTGCTCAGTCTCATTCTGCCCGATCATAACACTACATTCAGAATGCCTCGCTCGCATTGCTTGTCCTGCATCGCCGCGCAATTCCCAACAACTATATATCTATACAGCTACGCGATTAAACCACTACCGTGCACGCTATTGCGAATACATTCTTAATATGGATGCAACGATTGAGATGAATAGCAAACAGATGATCAGTTTATCGGTACAGATTTGAACACTGTTCAAAGATGACGTTGCATGATTTCCTGGTTGACACATAAAGCGTCATGATTTGAAACGAATTGATTGGAAGTTCTTATAGAGAAGAGAAGTTGAATGAACCGTGGAATAAAATGACTGAACAGTAATTATTAATTAATTCAAATTATGACATGTGAGAATCATTTGTGATTAAATGTTTCTAAGATGGCATAGAATATACTCTTTAATCGTTAAATATGAGCCAAGGGCTGAAATCTGTGACCAATAACTTCAAAATCGATCGATATCTATAACGCCAAGATTAGAAGCGTATCACAGATAGAGAAAAAGAGAACAAGAGGATCCGATGACGCAGGAAACGAACTCTATCGCTCTATGTAAAACGGTGTGACTAAGTGAGATACTGAATTATATCAAAACCATGGACATGCAAAGTGAAAAGATCATATAAATGCAATTCACGACGCTCAAACATGTCGAACACCTTTCTTCGTATATGCATGATGAATGTGATTGTGAAGTATGAAGGAGCAGTGTATGTGAAATATTTGTGAAATGCATTATGCACAGGTGTGCAACAACTTGAAGGCACTTTCTTAGCTACCTTGTTCTGTTGCTGACCATCCTCTGTCTGTCCATTCTCCTTAGGCCTATCTTCTATATTTTTAGGTGCATGCCCACTTAATTTATACTGCTGGAGCTACAAATTTTTATCGAAATTATTAACGTTAATATTACATGATTATTAAACGATTCAATAATTATTATTAAAGATTACATAAAATTAGTTGAAACGGTACCTCTTCTTTGGTAATAACTAACTCTTCTTCCAAACTGGTGTTTCTTTCAAGTGCAACTCGCAATCGTTCGCGCACCTGAAAATTAGTTGTCATTAAGAAATCTATTCTTTATTATTTTATTTTCAATATATTGTTATATCTTTCATTATTGTATTGGAACTTTATCCCTATATCGTATTCATTAATTATCGTATTCATTCTCACCAACTGTTGTGATCTGATCTGATTTAACAGAAATTTACAATTCATCATTTCTCTATNTTTTTAAAAAAAAAAAAAAAAAAAAAAAAAAAAAATACAATTTCACGGGGGATGGAAATCATAATTTTCTGCACACTCCCTCAAGGTTGCCAACGTGTCAATGTCGTCAAACAATAGATCTGAAAGTTCTTACTTTCTCGTCCAAAGCCTTGTGGTGCTCGAACAGACTTTTTAGAGCTTTGAGCACTTCAACTTCGGACGATACTCCAGATTGTGCAGCCGCTTGCCTCTTCACTACAGTCATCCTAAGCGATCGTTCATGTCGAGAAACCAGACATTCCAGATGCTCGAGCAGAAGCTGTGGAAAGCAATAGAATCGTCTTGGCGAGCAATGTCGTAGGATACAAGTACCGGCTTCAATCTATAAGATGCATTAGTGGTCTGTTCTACGTACACGAGTATTATTCCTCTCTGCTTTTAACTCCGATATTTCTTCTTCTCTCTCTAGGATACTTTCGCGGGCTGCTGCAAGCTCCTTCGTTAACTGAGAGAAATCCTATAATTAAAAAATGCAAAATTTCGTTTATGTCACAAGTCACAGACACCAGTGGGATGATATTAAATAATAAAATATAGAAATACCTTAAGGAATTAATAAGATTAAAGAGATTTAATAATTTTTATATT
>NIPQ01042584.1:0-10913 GCA_002806875.1 Lepidotrigona ventralis hoosana | reverse complement strand
TTTTTTTCCATTCAATCGTAGATACGTTTGTACTCCTTCGATCTGGTTGACCGATGGATGGATACTGTTTTAGAATATTGAAAAACATATAAAAGGATATTATCTACGATTCGTCGATTGTTTGAAATAGTCGCTCCTCGTGTCGTTCATTAATTTAAACGTTTAGAGACTTGGCTCTAAGGAGTACATCTACATTTTCACCGAATGAAATCTCCTGAAAAGGTACAGCTCTTACTCACGTAATTCTTAATTACGCTCCTTCTCAATTACCTCCATTGCATTCACCTGATTGCTCGCAGCGAAGCAACAAAAGAAGAGACAAAGGCCAAACAACGAAACGACAACAATCGGCGTTTAATTTTTACGCGAAGGATACTTTTGCAGGTGGGCATTGAAAAGGTGAGTGGGCCCCCTCTGGGTTGAAAAGTGTCAATCTGTCGATTGCCGACGAGTAAGAAAGATCCGATGTCGGCTGGATAACGGTGCAAGATATGCTAGATGGCTATCGATCTCTCCCTCTCTGGCGACTAATTATCGCCAACATTATCAGCGCGTCGCGGCGATTTCAGCTGAATCATCCGCGTGGACGCACCTGAACCCTCTGGCCGCGAGGAAAACGACCTGTTCCCAAGCGAATCGGCAAATGCGAATAGGCAACGCAATCGGTCCATGTGTGTGTGTGTGTGTGTGTGTGTGTGTATGCATGCGGTCTAAGGCGCGTATAATCGCAGCGATCCCACGAATTCGAAACGAGATACGCGTACGGTTAACGCGCTTAGGTTTGTGCTCGCATTCAGAGGCGATTCGACGTTCCGGATTAGCAGTGATCTCTCCTTTGTCGGGGCAACGATCGGTGCACGGCCGTTATATACCATGAGCTAAGGTTTGCGTATCGCATGATCGGTGAGAACGATCGATAGGTGAGCTGGACGAATGGGGAAAGGATTGCCATTTCGATTCTAGCCGACGCGTATTTACAGCGACGGAAAGAAGACAGTCTTTTAGAAGAATCTTCGTTTTCAGAACGAATTTCTCGTCAAAGTGAAATTTATTTGTTTGCCCTCGCGGCATTTGCCTACGTTCGATTTGAAATAAAAAAAAATTCCAAAAACAATATGTCGATAAATGGTAGCTACTCGTTGCCTACCAATGAATAATAAAATAATCATTTTAACGAATCAAAGTAACTCGAAATGGTCTGTCCACTGTTAAATTCCCTTTACCTAGCGAGGGATCACTCTTTCACGAGCCATTGTGCGTCGAAGGAAGTTGCCAGAGCTATGAAAACATTACAGACGTTTTTACGTCATGCTCGAACGTGACAGATCTCGCAGGATACTCTAAGAAAACGTCATGACATTCCCACCCGATGACGAAATGACCTGTGCTATTGCAGGTGAGTAAGGATCACCGGCATCCGCTATCAAAACCGTTCCCTTATTGTACCATCATTTTCCTTCTCAACTGAAGATCAATCATTTGCTGGACCTTCGATTCTGACGCTCCATCGACCTTGTTCCCTGAACAATTGACGCATTGTGCCACGTTCACCTTTGGATCTTTCGCTGGGACAATGAAACGAAACGTTTTTAATCTCTCTAAGAGCTCTCTCACCGAGAGATCGTCAGATTTTTAACTTTAATCGTAATTAAATGCAACAGTGCTCTTTGAACAATTCTAATGTTGACATCTATCAGCGAGTGACGAGTGTCGAGGTTTTCATACAAAAAAAAATGACTTGCGAATAATTCAAGATGGTCCCAATGTATCAATTGCTTACACCACTCTCGCTGAAAACCACCATGTAAAAAGTACACCGTGCTTTACGACTCGTAAATACAGATTTGGTAAAATCTGAGTACGTTGGAATAGCAGTCGGGTTCATTAGCCAGAGGTATCGTTAACCTTCGTTAGCATAGCGATCGGTATGTTCCGCGCGAAGTTTCGAGGAATTGCCTTACAGCCGGAAATTTCGCCAGATATTTATGTACCGGAGCCGGAGGGATGCAACTGTCTACCGTATAGTCCTGTAATTTCGGGATTTCCACTTTCCAGGCGTTCATCGGCAACGATACAGAGACACGGTTCCCAACCTGTCGCTTGCCTTCAAGGGTTGTTTCGTTTCGAGAGAATCTGAGATTAAATCAGACAGATTCCAAAAAGCGAGAGACAGAGAGAGAGAGAGAGAGAGAGAGAGAGAGACTTATACAAGACTGTTATACAACTACAACAATTGACATTAATATTAACTAAATATCACTGAATTTGACTGAAGTTAGACTTGCATTTAAATATTGCAAGTTAAATACTACGTTATCAATGCTCTTGAACATCGCGTTGAATTTTATTTACAACGAGATTCAACCCCTAAAAATTACAGAATTGAAACGAACGACAATCATTTGTCCTGTAGCAATAGTCTCAGAATCATCTTGTCATCAGAATAAGATGTTCTTCGACAGTGATAAGCGACGAAAGGTTGGGAGACACTGAGGCAGAGGGAAAGAGTACGCGCGACAGCCTCCCCAACGCGTATCTCTCATCCTTCGTCTACGTCACGCTCTCAGCTTCCTGCTCTGTGATCTCAGCCCGTCTGAGTTTCATCCCTCTTCAAGTTAGCTAACAGCAGGATCCTGCACAATGTAGTCGTGATTGCAAATCCGCTCGTTATCATCAAAACTGCGCCCGACCTAACGAAACCCACCCCCTCGACGCGCACAACTTTCTCTCTCTCTCTCTCTCTCTCTCTCTCTTTCTCTTTCTCTCTTTACCTCCTCGTTCCGCTTCTACGCGAGCTGTATCATCCTGTCGTTCTTTTGACGCGACGAAGTAAGTAAGTACTTTCAGAGAGTAAAGAGATTCCCTGCTATCGCGAAATTTTTCTCCCTGATCGAGAGAGTTGAAAGTCTCTCTTCCTACTGCTCTTCTTCTTCTTCTTCTTCTTCTTCTTCTTCTTCTTCTTCTTCTTTCTCAGCTACGCCCTAACATCGAGTAATTCAATCACCGATAACGGAGAAGCAAAGTTTCGGTTTCTGACGGTTGATTCGAGTGGAAGTGGCGTGAAAGTTGAGGATGTTGCAATATACAGAGGGTGCTCTCTGGTTTTGGAATGTTCTCCGGGGCGAAGATAATTGGAATTCAAACGCGAGTAATTGTTATTGGAATATTTGCTGAAAAGTTCGATTTTTAGGAAATTTAGGGAACCTTCGGGATTTTCCTCCAATATTTAAAAAAAAAAAAAATCTGATGACTGAATGGAATGTGCACGATTTTTAATGTTACAAGATTCTACGATTCTAACTTTTCAATATTCCAATATATGCGAAAATTCCAAAATTCTTTCCCCAAATACTATTCTGTTTCAAATACACTTGAAATCTCATTCCCTCGCTCTATCTAAGGTAGATAATTAACAACGTCAACTACATCCCCGAGACTCGCGGTTTCTCACCGGAACGTTTTCCCAGGAATTTTCCCGAACGTTCGAACGAGATTATCATAATAAAAGTGATCCAAAGGGACCTGTTCGAATTTGAAAGCGGCTATTGTCGCCTGACCCTCGATACTCCATGAAAGAATACAAATTCGAGAGAGGCGGCCTGACGTGTCACTCGCGGCTAACCACCTGCTGTGCAAACATGCAAACTCCTGTTAAAAAAATCCGGCGACACGGCAGCCGACTTTCTTTCACGGTTACGTTATACGAAACACTTGACGTTAAATGGAACGCCTGATAAACCTGGCCTCGACCTGGTCACGTATTCCACAAGATCGTAGCAATTCTTTTTTCTTCTTTTCTTTCTTTAGATTACATTCGCCGGGTTGGAAGCAAGCAGACACAGTCGACGAATTTTTTATCAGAAAGATATCGGTATTGCTGATTTAATGGAAGTGATGTTTACCGTAGGTCTGATGTTGGAGAGGAAATAATTTCAGAAATTTCAAAAGTCAAACTAAAATTAAGCGGCATCATTCAAAAGTAAATAAATTAGATACTTTCGTAAATTTACACGGTAGGGTGTTTTGTAATATACTAAATTGCCTAATCGTATCGAAGACAACTGAGCAGCAATGTTGCCGATTGCACGCTAAAAATCCAAGGACCGTGATCGTCTATACATAGATCGCAAACGGGATTCTCGATGGTATCGATTAACGCGACAGAAGAGTGCCGGCTTGTCCCCTTTTTGCCAGGATCGGCATCGCCGGAACCCCGTGGCTTCCTTTTCCAAGGATTCACCGCGTGTCCTCGCAAGGTAGGACCTTTGTTCAGCCTCGCTCCCACTAGCGAAATAATTCGACCGCCATTTTTCTCGCATTATGCCGGATAAGCGTTACTAATGGCCCTGTTCCCTGCCGATCGCCAAGACCCTTGGACAATCCGTTGCCGATCCCTGCACGCGTAAATGCGTTTACACACTCTTACACTACGGTTCAAAAGTATACCTGGCCATAGTCAATAAAGTGAGAGGCAATTAAAGATTTCGGGATAAACGAGATTCGAGTATATTCAAGCAAAGGCTAGAATGTTCCCTGCTAATTACACTTCAAAAGTATGCCAACACGCTGGTTCCATGATCGATGAAGTGAAATTAAAGATTTGGGAATGAGCAACGTTCCAGTACAGAAACATACAGACTGTAGAGTGTTCTGAGACCATAATATTTGAAAATACGAAAATTCTCGAATACCTCGAATCCTCGAACTTCTGTGAAGCTCATAAATTTCGAAGTTTCCAAACTCTTAATTGTCCGATCGACACGCTCAGAAATTCCAAGGCTCCAGATAGAGAGACCTGCACCATGTTGAAGATTCTAATTTTTCGAATGTCCAATGTCCGCAGTCCATAGTCAAAGACTATTAATTTGAAGGGTTCGGATACTTCTGAACGATAGTGTACCCACATGCGTCTGTTTCGCGAACCTGTGCACACGCACCTACGATGATCTTAACAAATAGGTAGTATCGCGTCGCATAGGGAACGTATAACGCAGACATTTGTCTCGAAAATGTTCAGATCGGCTGTGAGGGCGCCGCGATAAATTCAGAGAATTCTTTTTCGTTTCTTATAGTACCTCTATTTTCATATCCCATATCTTGAAAAAATTCTATCCAACGAGCCTTGAATGACTGTTAATTTCGAACAGCAATATTTTCTGGCTCGAGAGATGCTTCGAGTCGCGTCAGAAACTTACGAGAATTCTCTCTCTCTCCGTCTCCATTGTTTAACGTCGTCGTCAAATCGGTCCACGGATTTCATTTTGAATATGAAACACCGGAATACATCTGTATGCGGTTTCGCAGCAGGTGTTCCACCTTTCTTTTTCTGCTCTGGATCGTACTTCACACTCGAGGAAATTTCCACCATTTCCACGGGGATGCAAAGGGGTTTTGTCGGTTTTTACCGTGAAGTCACGTTCGCAGGAGAAGTAACAAGAGACGCGGGTAACTTTTTTTCACTCAGGTAACAACCCGTGTGCCACGGATGAAATTCCAAGTGACGCATGCCTTTCACTGAGCTTTTCATACGATCACGATATTAAAAGAATTCGTAGCTCGCTCGGTTCATTCATTTACAAATAGAAACTTGACAGAACGTTCACGCTGTGTGTATCGAAGTTTCGAATATTGAAATAGATATATTACCCTGATCATTCACCTATGGCCTGTGGATTTCTATGTATCATATTTTCGGCAAAATTTAATATATTTAGATCTCAT
Organism: Lepidotrigona ventralis hoosana; assembly: GCA_002806875.1. Taxonomy (NCBI): domain Eukaryota; kingdom Metazoa; phylum Arthropoda; class Insecta; order Hymenoptera; family Apidae; genus Lepidotrigona; species Lepidotrigona ventralis. The sequence goes on along the minus strand of NIPQ01042584.1, from coordinate 5,192 downwards.
CCGAATAATTGTTATTTCGTTGTTTTTTTCTCATTCAACTCAACTCTAGCAATATTTCTACTTTCTATCCCGTACTGCACGATTTACACAGGGGGCGAACCAATGAGAGAGTCTGCTAAAATTGACGTGCATTCTCTGTATTTCTGCATCCTGAAATTTCCCATCTCCCACGAACGTACAAAGATCTGCAGTTGAGTCTACCGATCTTAAAAAAATAAGGTGAAAGAGCGAGTTGACCATTTAGTTGCGCTTCACCCCCAGACGTATACCCTCATCCCCTTCCACCATATATTTATACATACACGCGTGGACACATATTTTACATTTCTTCGTTTCCTCTTTTTATTTTCGACGAGTTTGGGTTCTCGAGTTGGGTTCGAGCACCTGTTTGTATTTCTGCTCCGCCGACACATAAATCATCCCGGGAATGGACTAACGCCTTTTATCACTGCTATTCCTTTCTCTCTCTTCTTCTCTCTCTCTCTCCTCTATCGAAAGCATATTCTTCTGCGTATAGCGCGAGCGTGTGTTGGTTTCTAGTCGAGCGACCCGTATACGCCCACGTCTACGATGAATATGAATTTTTCAGTTTCGAGACCCAGGGAAACTGTCAAACGGGTCTTCGATCCCATCCTTCGTTCCTTCTCCCTTTCTTCTCTAGTTTTTATTGCCGTGGCGCGCGTGTTCACGCACCCGTGAAATCGAGCGTTTCTTGAATTGTGTGCGTGAGAGAGGGCGAGAATTTGATTATATTTTTGGACTGTGGTCACAAACAACTGTGATAACGAGATTTCGAGATTTTTAGGTGTCTGTTTCACGTTGGAGGATTTGCAAGAGGATTTCCAATATATACTCCAAAACTCTAAAACTCAAAAAACTTTTCGAAATTCTAACAAAACTCCAAGAGTCTGAGATATTCTTCTTTCCACGTGTAGAATATTTGCTCTGAGATTTGCGAGATTTGTGAACGCTCTACGATCTACCGACACAATTGCTTGAGAAATTTGTTCGAAAAAAAACAACCCCGTTTAAGTACTAACCCAGCAGACCGTACTATAGAAGAGAAACATTCGAGTAAATCGCGAGAAGAGGCCGAAACGAAGAAGCTAGCCGGCGACGACAAAGGGAGAATGCGGAGAGAAATAGAAAGTGCGAGAGACGCGATCGCGGCGATGAGGAAAAGAAAGCAACAACCCTTCTACGAGGGGGCACGTTGCCCGCTGAAATTTCGTTCGGATGTGATCGCCCCACTCGGTGTACGACGATTGCGAGTGTGAGTGGCGCGTTCTCGTGCATGAAACATGGGCGTGGCAAAATAGGCGGAGCTTTGGTTGTCGTTCCAGGGTTCTTCACCCCGAAGTACGTCGTTTCTGTGCCGGCAACAACCCCGAGCCGAGTCAGGCAACTCCATTCCCCTCCACCTGGCCTTTCAGACACTCACACATGCGCGTACGCATGCACGTACACGGAACCAGGAGCGAAACGAACGAGAGAGCATAGCAACGATTGCAAAGCGTGGAAGGGGCAGGATCGAGGATGTCAGTCTTTCCCGGGCCACGGATCCGGACAGCGTACTCTCCGCGATCCTTCTCGATCCTACGCCGATCCTCCACTCGATTCTCCACTCCTCGATCGATGTTTTGATTTGATTCATCGAAATCGGTTTCAAATCAGCAGTTGCTCGGACTTTGCATTGCGGAGTTTTTTCGTTTTCAAGTGTTGTGAACGGGCCTTGTTGTGCACTGTAGAGATGAACCACTGACAGTTTAGCACATGCATTTGGTGACTTCTTTCTCGCTGCTCGGGATGAAGAGACGGAGTTTGTGAGCCGAAAGGAAATCTTCAGGACCGATTTCAGAGAAGATGAAGGTGAGCACATAGGCATTTGATGAGATGTGAATTGACTTTAACTGAAACGTCTCGGAGATTGTGGTATAATGTTCGCCTTTCTACAACTTTCTACTACGTCAAGTTGAATTTATATATATAAATAGTCGATTATAGACCTACAGTTCTTTTTTTCCTTTTTTTTCGTTGTAATTATGTACGATTGGATTGGAAAATTTCATAAAATAGATACGTTAATTAATCGTTGAATACATTATCTCCCTATCAGATGAAATTATTTTTCAATAATATTGGGACAGGATATTAATAACCGGTGTATCAAAAAATATTCGTTTGAAAATTCTTGGTATGTCTGAGAATTTTAATTTTAATTCTCCAAACGTAACTTTAATATAAAATACAAAATTCCTTTACCTTGGTTTCTTAAACAAAATTTCGACGTACTTTATTATCTCTTACTCGACCAATTTGTCAAAATTGATCATTATTTGTTCACATATTTCGCCTCGTGGTTTCCAAAGAAAATTAAAACGTTACATTCTTCCTGATTTATCTTGAAATGAATTGAATTTAAAGACACTTGAACGACATTCGTGTGCCTGTCAATGTCTCACGAATGCCTGACCAGAAAGTTTTTCTTTCAAAAAATGTCCGGCGGAACGGCGCGACGGCCGGGATAATTTTGAAATATCGCAAAAAATTATTTACGATCGCGAAGCGTACAAGGCCGATAAATCACTCGTTCGTGCCATTAAACGTCCGTCTCTCGCGTAGCGAAAATGACGAATCGGATGTGTACGAGGATGTTGGACGTCCGGTAGTCGGTAGTGAGGCCCGTTTGACCTCTTCACCCTGGCATTTCTCACTTTGTCAGCTCATCTCCGTCGCCCCCGAGTGTTGACCAATAAAAAATGAATCCTATTATTCTTCTTAACCACTCGCTGATTGCATTCTCTCCAGCATCAACTCCACTCCTATACGAACGATTGAAAAATTCCTTCTCCCTTTCTCGGCGAAAATCTCACCCTGCTTGCGTGATAATCAAATTGACGGATTTCCTCAGACGGCGACTGAGAAAGACAAATAGAGATCCCCTCTCTCTGTCCCTTTTAACGAAATTTGCGAATGCTTCTTGTGCTACGAGGACACGTAAATTAATCAACTCGATTCTGACGAGATTTAAAATCCCTTTGTTTGGAATTGAGAATTCTACGCAACGATAAAATATTAAATCACGTTCCTATTTGTATCTTTTCAAATTGATATTCGCTAGNATTTATATACTCTATATAATATATCTTATATATATATATATATATATATATATATATATATATATATATATATATAGTGATAATTTGCAACGCCGAGATATTACTGTCACAAGTCGTTCATTTGCAGCTATCAAGCCTCGATCGCGTTTAATCATAAATATCTATTATCGCGGCACGATGAATTCATTGTACAAACCCCCCATTGATCGTCGATGTTGCGTAATTGCAGCTCATTAATTCCATTGTTTGGAAACGAGACATTTTCACGCCTCGCCCATCGAATTAAATCTCGAAAGTGTACGATGTGCAATAGTAATAAAGATTATACAAATATTTATTTAATTTCCCTTCACGTTGATTTCTCCGTTGAAATATCGCTCGTCTCTCGTATTTCTATCTACAGTGGCAAGTAGATCGTTGAATGCATTCTGTATCGTGCATTTTTCATTCCACTGGCTGCTAGTTGAAAATTTTCTAATCTCTTTGCTGGTTACGCAAGTTACTCGCGAAAAAGGGGAGCGAAACTAGAGAGAACAGAGAGGTCGCACTGTATTTCGGTGACCGTTTTCACAATGGACATTTCACCATGGCGCCTGTGGATCACAGAAATCCACAAGAAAAGCAACCCCGCGAGGCTCGAGCGGCTAGTTTACAAACAGGTTAAAATTCTCTCCAGAGAAAACTTCTCAAGGGACCATTCCCACGAAATACTGTATTTCACTGTGTTCAGTGGCTTGAAAAAATAATTTGTGGAAAACACAACTCTCTTTCCCCTGTCGTTTTCAAGGAAAAGAAGAAAAAAGAAATTGAACAGCTTGAGAAATCTGGATAAATGCTTCAACACTCTACGAATGAGAAATTGGATCGCTCTCGCCAAAGATGATAATAAATTTGCAATCAAATACTCCTGCAGTTCCTCTGAGAAAGATTCGAAGCAAAACGAAAGTCTTTTGGATTGGGAAAACTCAGAGAGATCGAGAATTTATTTTCCCTACTTGACAAAGCGATCTTCCGCCTGTCTCATCGAAAGGATCGCGCGCGACGCGGCGTATTAATCGACGCGATGTTACGTCGGAAGAGAAACGTGGCTCGCTTACCGAGGGAAGATCGAAATGCCAGAAGGTATAAATCACAGGTGGGAAGTTCAGCTTTGCCTTCGGCAGATCATAAATCAATGACCGTCCAGTTAAACGTGAAATGATTACTGGCCGACGGAAGGGAGGAAAAGACAGAACGAAGAAGATGAAACGAAAGAGACGAGGGCCCGGTGTAGCATCTTCGAAATTGGCTGTCGTCGATGTTGTCTTTCTTCGCCTGTCCGCTGTGCCGCAGCCTTTTTCATCTCTATAATTATTTCTCCTTTTCCTATCCCTGCGAACTTTTCGATTAGAGAATACGGACTGCAGTAAAGTTCTCTTCAAATAGATCTGTCGAAATGTTGGAGAAGCTGAGAAAAATCTGAGTATGCAGCAAGCATTTCGTAAAACATACAAGACCTTCTCGTCCTTCTCACTACATTCGTTNTTAGTTAAAAAAAAAAAAAAAAAAAAAAAAACTAACAAGAGAAGGTTAACAGAAGAGTTTTTGCATATCAGAGACAGAAATAAATCAACGGTGAAGAGAAAAAGACTGTGAATCGAAGGACATAATGGTAATTAACTCATTGATTGCACGCTGCGGGGAACAATAACCCTTGTGCATTACTCGTGTACCAATTAATATAACCAAGTCAAGACTCGCTGTTCCAGTGTACTCACTTGTACGCACGTATAACACACACGTTGGTGTGTGAAAGCACAGGTGTGTGGCGCGAGAGAGCACGTGTGCCGTGACAGAGATAAGAAAGAAAAGAAAAAAAAAAAATTACATACAGATCAGATATCGCGTTATCTTTGCGTTTATCTCTCTACGCACTCACTCAATGACATTCTTCTCCTTCTCTTGGTTGCACGTTATTTATACGTCTCTCTTTCTGTTAACCTCCAACTGACTGAGAAGAAAGAGAACGAAAAGAAGAACAAATCAGCTGCATCGTGTCGTTCGATTGTCAATTAATCGCGCTCGGAATCC
>NIPQ01042580.1:0-10721 GCA_002806875.1 Lepidotrigona ventralis hoosana | reverse complement strand
CTTTTGGTTTCGAGCTATGGCAGGACAATTGAATGAATATCGAGCGATTATTCTTGGATTTGTGTCAAATTATTGAAGAACAATCTATCAAGAGATTAGGGAATTAGTTTATCACAATGTTGCAAATACTTCGATTTTTATATCTCAATCATTGTATAAATTAACATCAATCACCAGCGATTACAATTACATTAAATATGAGTTTCGATAATCCCTCTCTGTCCCTCTTCAAGTCGGACAATAATTCCAAACATTCCTGGTAAGAAAGTGTATTACAAGCTAAATTTATACACAGATTTATACGTTATCTACGTTTTCACGGAAATAAAAATTCCTCTACAAGTTCGACCGACGCGTCTTCCCTAATTTCGATTACGACGAGATGGAATTAACAGACGCGATTTCGCGGCAGTGTGGAATTGGCGGGTGCCGAACTTGTTCCCCGAATCTCGGATTAACCGTCGGGAAGTGGAAGTTCCTCCGGTAGTTCCTCCGGTTCGCAAAGTTCTCCCTCACGATCCTCCTTTCGACTGTGTATGTTCCCTGTGTGCTCTCGAGCCACCACCACGTGCTGAAGCGCGCTCTCGCAAGCTCCAGCTCCGCTACCCGAAAGGGGGAACAGATGCAGTGGCAGCGCTCGGTGTTTAGGGATAATTGCGATTGGTCGAGAGAGGGCAGAACTCGGGACGCTGCCACGCCATGTGTCTACCGAACTACTTGAAACTTCGCAGCGGCACCGACGTGGCCGACAAGAGCCTCCTGCTAATAGCGGTCTCTGGAACAGGCCCGGCGGACGAGTTCAAGCGGCGCACGCGTGCGCGCGTTTCACGCGTCACGGCCTCGCCGTACCACGCCGAACTTGCTTATTGGACGTGAAAATGCGACGAGTCGCGCGGAAAGCTGGCAACTCGATTTCGATGCGATTCATTTGCGAGATTGATGCTCTCCTCCAGCAAGTTCGTGTTTCTTTCTGCTTTACGCTCGGAGATTGTCCCCTCTGTCGGGAGGGAGTTTCGTGCATATGTATGGGGGCAAACGAAAGTACACAAACTACGGAAAGTATTTCTTCTCACGTTTCACTTTCATGGTAGTCGGACATCTGTACTCGCGCGAAATTGTCGTGTGAAATTCAGTTACACTTAGATTCGATGAATTAACAAATGCTACTGAAAGCCTCGTCGCATGCTCGAGACCTTCGCTACGAAAGTAAATTGAAAATATAAGTGTGTGAAGTATAATTTCCTCTTCGAAGTTTTCGTCAGTGAAATCATCGTTTAAATATCTTCGAAGCTGACTCGATCAATAAATTTGGTATGAACGCACGATAAATTGATGAAGCAGCTTAATAACCTTTTTTTTTAAAAAAAAAAAAAAAAACAATCGATATTCTACGCAAATTACGCGAACGGACAAACGAAGAAGAAAGCCGGACCAGGGGAAAGAACATGGACGGATAAAACGCGGTAGGAAAGTCGCGAGGGGGTGGAAAACCGTCTGTGGCAGCGCGGAAGCCGCGAGTCGGATGGCGTAACCGAAATTACTTAGCCGGGGCTTTCAGAGGCAACCGAGGAGAAAGGACTTGTTGCACGAGTAAGTTGCGGCCGCCGGTTAAAATATCGGAAATTTAAGCATCGTTCCACTCCCACCAACCCCCTTTCCACCCTCTCTCTCTCTCTCTCTCTCTACACACACACACATACATCACTCTATTTCTCTCTCTTTCTTTTTCAGCCCCCTTCTGGTTTCGTGACGCGGCAGTAGCGGCTACGGGATTTACATTTCGTCTACCGTTTCTTCTGCCTCTCTCCTCTTTTTCCATCTCGTCTCTTTCGCCTCTCGTTTCCACCCCTTTCCCCCCTCTCGGCTTCGCCGCCGGAAGCTGCCGCGATCGCCGAGATTTTCCGCCTCCGGTAGACAGACCAGACTCTATACACGGCTGCTTTCCTCTCTATGATTGCTCCTCTGTGTATCTGCTTTCAGCCTCGTCGAATACTCGCGGTTTCTCCAGCTTCGGCCGCCTCGCAAAACGATCTGTTCGTCTATGGATCAATTCTCGATTCTTTTTTTTTTTTTCTGATAACTTGATAGTTTCGTAATTACACGCGTGGACGAATAATTGTTACACCTAATTCTCCTCTTGTCTGGTCCTGATTTTCGTTCTTTGTACATGGTAATTTGTACCTCTTGTAAAGTCATTCTTTTTTTTAATGAAAAAGAGAAAAAATCGAAAGAGGATGATCTAAATCCTTAACAACAGTTTTCGTAGCAATACATAGTGGCTGTGAAATTTATTTTCATGGTTGATACATTTTATGTCGACGATAGTTATCTAATTGCTTTTGATCGCATTAAAATAATTAAAATTAAATTTTATTGGTTTTCCGTACCTCATTAATCGTAAAACACGATTCGACGCAATGCAAAATTTTTTAAAAACCCAAATGTCGTTTTATAAAGAAAACCACAATGCACCATTGTTGAAAAAAAAAAGTGAAAAATCTGATCGCAGCAATAATTGCGAATCTAAACGATAATAATGTTAGTTCCCTGTGTTGTCGGACAACGCACAATAAACCGGGATTCTTTATCGCGTGGATGAAACGAACTGATCAAATAACGCAAATTCTCCATAATCCGCGCTCGCGGATCTGCATTAATTAGCGCGGATTGGTCTCTGCGGTATTTATTAACGCGATTGTACGAGTAAAACCGATTCGTCTAGTCATCTCCATATCGCGGCATTCGGCAACCGCGATAATCAATTTCCAGCAAATATTTCAATGGCGCGCGCCGACTCTGCTCGACCGTTCTAATCATTTCGACGCCGTTTCTCCCGAACGTGGCCGCATCCCGAGTCTCTACTTTTCATCGCGTGACTCCCCTGATCGTAATTTCCACACGTGCGTTTCCATGTGAACGCGGGTACAGTTGCTCGCGAAAATAGTATCCGAACGCTCGCAGATACTTCTTATGAATGTGTGTATCGTGTCGCATAAAACATTTTGATCATGTTGCTGAGGTTTGAGACTAATATACGTATAGAAATTTACCCAAGTATTATTAATTCATTGAAGCCGTGATTCGTTCTGTCAATGATTAATGTTTAATGAAATCATCTTTAATACTTGGCTACTTAAATATTAATTTTCTTATTCCCTATTTCACACCCCGTATCCATTTTTAACGAGCATCTTTTATCCTAATTTCCATTTACTACATTTTTGCATTCCACATATTTTCCTTTTTTTTTTCTTTTCAAGCATTCATATTTTTCACGTTTCGTTACTCTGTTACTACTATCACTCTGTAATGATACTATACAAATTTTTCAGAAAGGAATCGTGACTTCACGAACGAAAATTTGCTATTTTCCCCGGAATGAAATTCATCGACAAACTTCCCGCCAAGAAACCATCATTTGTATACGATGAATTCAGAAAATCAGGAGAACGAAGTCAGTGCTCTACGACCGTCACAGTTCTCCCTTGCTTACGTAAAGATAAAACCGAAAAGGGGAAAGGGTATCGATTTAAAGCCGCAGCGTAACCGCGATCGTGTCGCCGCGACGCGACAGAAAAGAATTCACCCTCCCACGAGCCTGAAAACTCCGTGGAATCCGACGAAACGATAATTATCAGCTCAGCCTTAATTAGACGTTATTAAACCGATGCGTCGAGTCGCAGCGTCATTTTATCAAATAACGAGCAGCGTATCTCGTCGATGATTCACCGATACGCCAGCATTGTCCGTCCCTCTCCTCTTCGAAACTTTTTCTTCACGCCCCTATATCCCCGGCATTAATTAGTTCAAATTAGTGTCGGGCGCTGCTAATTGTCGCCGCCATTGTGCCGCCGCGTGAAACCGATTTATTGTCCCATTCGCGGGCAACGTTCGCGTCGATCCTCGATCCCCGTCGACTCGAACGTCGGCGAACGCCTCCGCCAACACACCCAACAGGGAATTGATCGAATCGCCGAGATACAATCGCTTGACGATTTCCTACTTTCTATTCTTTTCGCGCGATGTGAAAGATCGACTGTGGCGGGGAGTATTCGCCACCGGATAAATAGCTCGCGTTCGCTCTCCCGCGAGGACGCTCTCGCGCCGCGATTTCCAGCCTCCACCTTGCCGCGATCGAACCGGTAAATAAAGTAAATCATTTAATTTCCCTGCCCGTGGAGCAAGGTCTTGTTTCTCGGGGGAGGCTACCCTCTCCCAACGTTGCTTTGATATTCAAGTTTTATCGACTTTGTTAATTCGTTCGTGCGAAAGCGAGAAGAAGGGGGAGGGGAGTTTCCAATGTGAGACGAAGATAGAAAATTCCAGTTTCGAAAATTGTTCAGTAGAAGCAGTTTCACGACGAACTGGACAAACACGAGATTCACCGTGGCATATTTATAAAATTCTCTAAGTAAAAATCGCACATTTTCAAGTGCTGTGATAAATTGTAACTAATAGAAACAAATCTTCTTCCTTTTATTACAATCGGTGAGTTCATAACACTTCCTCTTCTTTGCTTATTATTCTTCAAATTGTCTAAAACATTTTCGTTCAGATCGAAAGATTGCGACCGTTAAAAAGTAAGTTTGTTAATTTATGATTCTGGCAAGCAACTCCGAAACTGACATTTCACGTATAAGCTTATTAAGACAAAAGGCTCCTTTCAACAAAACTTGACGGAAACTTCTCTACGAAACGACAAAATTCGCCTGGAAATGTCACGTTTCAATATTCCAAAAGTTCGCAAACTGCATGCAACGTTCAGATGTAAATCATCCAGAAAAAAAAAGAAAAACAATGATCAACGCAATATTTAACGAAAGATATTCGAAAGATGCGTAATAGCTGCGACGACTATTTTCCACGAGAAAGGCGAGAAAGAATTCGTCAAGAATTCGTTTCCAGGAAGTTGCAGGAGGACGCGAGGCAGACGGTGTGAATTTCCCGATGGGGAGGACACGGCCGCGAGCCCGAAGCCGAGGCAAGTATATTCCTTGGACCAAATCCCAGGAAGGACGAGCCGCCATCGCAAATCCAGCCGAAACGATTTTTCTCACAAGAGAGAGAGAGCGGTGGGTAGCCGTGCACGTGAGACTACCTGCTCGGATTCCTGCGAGCCCTCGGCCAGGCCCGTCGTGCTCCAGTTGGTAAAAACGTTCCCACGACATAGGATACGGCTCCCAGAGCGGCCATCTTAGCTGCGCGTACCAAAGGGGAAGGGCTTCTTCTCTCCCTTCGACGCGACGCTGCACGACGACGGACCAAACCTTTTTGAAAAAAAAAAGACCTATTTTCCTTTCCACGTTCCAACTACGCTGGAAATCTGACCGTGGATCGATCCGATTCAGATCGGCGATTCTACTCGACGATGCTACCTGTTTCCTGGTTACACCGAGTTACGACAAGTATTGGTCTAGAAATTCTTCGTACTATTAGGGGGTGTCACTTTGGAGTGATTAGAATGGTGATAATTCTTCTTGCCTCTTTTGACAAGTTTCGGGAAATACTGTTCGCATAAAATGATGAGATTAAGATTTAGCATGAAATAAAACCGAGTAGAAAGAGTTGTATTCAAGATGCAAATTAATATATCAAAAATCGTAACAGAAACGTTTAGAATGTTTTTCTCATTTGAATTCTTTAGGTTTTGAAACTTCAATCTATAAGTCCATGACATTTATTTAAATTACATACATGCACACATTCGTTTTAACTTCGCTTTAAGATATTACAGTAAACAGCACAAATACAGCAAAAAACATGCGAGAAAATTGGATCATGGAGCCAATGTCCAATGAATACAATTCTGTAAATCTCTCTAAATTGAAAAAAACAACCCTGTCTTCTGTACTTTTCTTTCTTCGTCCATCCCGTTTGAGAAGAGAGGGAGACACGGTGCGTCGCGAAGCATTAGGCAAATGGAGGATGATCGTTTCGAGTCTTCTTCGTTTCGACGCTTTGAGTAAATACACCGAGAGAAGATTAATATTTCTTTGTATGCCAATAGAAAGTTTCCCTGGGTAAAAGAAGGTGAGCAAGGGCGAGTGGACAGAAATAATCTCCCTATCCGGTACCGGCGAAAATATTAGGCAGTTAAAAACGGTCGGTAGAGTTTAATATGCTGCGAACGAGTTCTTCCGTACTCTACCTGTGTATCGCGCGGCTATAAAAGCGGCGAAAGCATCAGGTGCTTTTCGCTTAACGTCTACGGGGATCGACTGTTACCGATTGAAAAATACGTGTGGATACGTGTATGGGAACCGGACTAAGAACGTGTGTGCAACATTGTGGCTCGCTTGAAAATGAAGTTTACCCCTGAGCAACACGGATTTTAACTGTGTGGTTCTAGTTCATTATATAGATCCTTTTTTTTTTCTTTTTTTAAATTGTAACAAGTCGACATGTAAATTCAAAATGTTTAATTTTAAACTAGAAAGAAGAGCAAAAATACAGAGCTTACAACTAAGTCGAAACGAATCTCTGTTTATGTTCCTTCAGTTATTTTGCTAATAATATTGACAAAGTTGACACAATCTAATCATTATTTTGGCAAATAAATTTTCTGCGAATCAAAAATTACATTCGCACGATTAGTCGGCGTTTGAAACGTGCGCGTTGTTCGAGGATCTGTTGCACCCTATGCAACGAGAACGATAGAGAGAAGAACAATTTTTACCACGTCGATCAACGTTCCGTGCAGATTGATCACGATCCAGGTTCGACTCGCCGAAGTATAGATTGCCCTGCGAAGCAGATTGCTCGTGATCCACGATCAATCCCCCTCCGTGCCTCGAGTGAATCACCGATCCGCGGAACACGCTGGATCGCGCAACGGCCATCATCGGCATTGTGATGCTGTGCGCCGATCGTTAATCAACTGAGAGTCACTGGGAGTGCTCATTGTGGGCGGGTTATTAATCAAATGAGAACTACTGCGGCCTATTGTCGGCCCCTGGCAGGGGTTCCCGCGAGAGGGACCGAGAACCAGGGCAAGGGATACCGTGATCCTAGAGAGGAGAGGAGAGACTCTCCTTCTCGTATCGACCAAGCCAGGAATAGCGACTGCTTCGCGACCGCATAGATGCGAGAACGCTTAACGTTGCTGAGACGACCGCGTCCTCGAACCGCGATTTCTCACTGCCAGTTTTGACGATTCTCTGCGAGTTGGACGAAGGATCGACTCCTTTTCTTTTTTTTCCTTCTTCGGTTGGAAATTGATTCGGCTCACAGATTTGAGAAAGTTTCGATTTTTCGAAGATGCTCGAGATGACGAGTTTTTCGGAGAAAATCTCAATTTCTCTTGCGTGATGTCTTACTTCTGGAATCATTGCGGCAATTGGTTTTCAGATATCAATTTTCCTTGTGTAATATCCACTTGTAGGATGTTTGGAGTGGTTCAAAGATATCAGGAAGATTCAGTTCTTTGGATAATAAATTTAAGACGTTTCCATTTCGTGGTGATGCAAAAAGGAATGATTCTGCGCGAGAAAAGTAAGAACAGAAGAAAGAGAAGAAAGAATGAAATTTTTTCGATCGAAGGATCATCACGTAGTTATCGAATGAAAAACGTAAAAATTTCTCCGTTCAGCAGAAAGAGAATTAATTCGCCTTCGAGTGAATCGATTCTTTCCTTTCTCATTTCACGTTGAACTCGCTGACACGTTTCGGCCGTCTACGCAAGGGTTAAGTCCTCTCTTCGAACGAAGAACAAAAAGGAGAGTGGAAGTCGCGTCTCTTGGACGAGGCTGAGAGAAAGAGAGGAGGACGTGTGAAATTTTCACAATGAAAGCTTACGACTGTCAGAGAGTTGGCAACTTGTTCGCGGGATAATGTCTGTTCCAGTGGCACGCGCGTTGTTGCAATCGCGTATCTGACACACGGTGAAATCAATGTAACATTCATGCGAACCCGGGCGCAGATTCCGGCCGTGATATTCACACCGACGCGCCGCGAATTGTATCCAACGGAATACCATCGTGAAAGTTCACACGACTCTCGCGTTTGCACAACAACTCTCTCGCATCTTTCTCTGAGCATTGGCCGGTCCAAGTGCTTTTTACAAAGTTCACCGGGGTTCTTTCAGCCTTTAAAAAAACAAAAACAAAAAAAAAAAGAATCGAATTTTAATTACCACGAAGGAAAATCGTCCTTCTTTTCGGGATTTCTTCTTGCTTCTAGGGTATATCCTCTTCGTATTTCTCTCTCTCTCTCTCTCTCTTCGAGAAATAAATCTGGATCACCCTGGTCCGCCAGCGAGCGAGTGAAATCGTAAAGTTCTCGTTACACGTCATTGTTGCAGGAAGGTTGAATAAGGTGCGAACGAGAGAGGAGCGGTGTCGGCGGGTGGCACTGGTAATCTTCAGAAATCTCCAGCTGCCCGTCTCTACGTCTTCATCAACGGAAGGCTGCCACAGAAGGATACACACACCGTCGTCGGCCGGTCTTACTTTGATTCCAGATCGCGCGGTTCACACACAGATTCTCTTTCGCTCTCTTTCCATCTTCCGAAAAATACACCGAGATTTTCTGATAATCCGCCTTTGTCCCCGTGCCAAAAGGGAGGAGAGATCCCTCACTCGCCACCTTCTTCAGGTGTGGAAACGGGAACGTCTTTCCGACTATCTGACTGGCTTCCTCCCGCTGCATGCGTCGTCATCTCGCACGGTGATTAGGGTTAATCGATTGCGTCAATTTCATCAGATTGCATTCCATTCCATTCCATTTCCCGTAATTACTCGACTTTGACTTTGCACGCGATGCAGTAAATTTTTGAGAATTTAAGGTAATGATTTCTGTTTAATTTATTTCAATAAATGCTACGCACCAATATCGTACGATAATGAAGTCAAATTCGCTGATCAACCACCTTCTCTTTTTTCTTTTTCTTCTAATCCAAGTGAAAGCTAATCAGTTCTGAGGAAACTCGCGCTCCGAGGCGCAAGACGACCGCCACCGCCGCCGTCGTCGAGGGAAAAGGGCTCTCTTTTGTGGCACATCAGAAATCTCGTAATGTGGGAATGGACGCAGCGACTCGGGTCCAGGTTCCGTGCTCCTGCGATTATTCCATGTAATTAAGTCGGCGGAACTTTTCTCAGAGCTTTTCTCCCTTCAGGCGGGAACGACAGTCCTAAGAGAGAGAGAGAGAGAGAGAGAGAGAGAAACGGAAGGTGAAGCCGAGGTGGAAAAGAAAGAGGAAAAAGGGAGACGCGTAGGAGAAAGCTGGTTCTCGAGGAAAGGACCACGGGGCGAAAGAACACGAGGGAGAGAAGGAAGGCGACGAGAGAAAATCCTAGGTAGGTGGAGACAGGTCGACGAGAAGGTGGTGGAGCAGGAGGTGGAGGCCAGGAACGGTGGAGAGGCGAGGAAGTAGAGGCGGTAATTAAGAGAGTTAGTTGCCGGTCTCCCAATTAGGAGCCAGTAGGAGCCAACCCTGCTACCGCGACGCCTGCCATCTCTGCCCTGCAGCCAACTCCACCTAAAGATCCGCTACCCGATCCGCGGCTCCGTTGCTGGCTAACCCGCCGCACAAATGGAAAGGCTACACCCTCGAATATTTGTTTTTTTGATTCGTTCTTCTTGCCTCTTTCTCTGACCTCTTGCCGATGTAAATCCGCCGAGGGAGATTGTTGCTCTCGAGGTGTACTAAAATATTAAGCACGTGTGTGCACACGTGGCAATACAAATGTGAAATTCGTATTAAAAACTGAGGGATCAGTCGATAAAGAAGATGATACTAGAAAGGAATTTAGGACACGTCTCTTTGTTCAGAGGGAATACTGCCCAAGATAGACGAATTTCTCTTTCAGTCGCCTTTCACGACACGCAGGGATTACGTTGGGCCTATTCCACCCCCGTGCCCACGGGGAAACGCACAAATCTCTAGATTCTACGCGACAACACGTACATTATTTGTATACGTTCTTTGGAACAATTAATTGGAAAATTGTACAAATTCTTTTTCGTACGGAGCAAATTCCTTGCAAAGGAAGTAGAGTAATTTCCCCCTTTTCTGCGAATCTTCAGCGAGAAGCCAAAGAGGGGGTGAATAATTGTAACGAGCAGAGATTGCGCAGGTTCGTCGCGTGATAGGAATTCGAATAAGAAGGGCGGAAGGAGAAGTTTCGAAAGGGTTCTCCGGGACCTGGCGAAATCGTCACGATCGGGACGAGCAACGAATCAACACCCTTTGAAACGTTCGCACCCTTTTCCCTCGCGGCGTAAGGAGAAACGGAATTACAAGAGACATCCCGGCGCATAAAGTTGAGAAGAAGGCGACAGAGCCTATGAATTTTAATAGAAAGCGATAAACTGTCATTTCTCTAGCACGAGCTAAGACTATGCTGCGCACCCTTTTGCGACACTTTTTAGGGTGTACCCCCCTCCCTGAACACGAACAGAGGCCGTGGATAATAATAATATTTGAATAATAATCAAGATAATCGACGCTGTTTAACACCGTGCTAAACGATCGACCATCCCTCTAATCCTTCATGAATGCGTTAGCAAACGATATCCGAAGCACGCTTCGCCTGTGGTCGAGCCACCACGTGGCCGTCGTACCCTTTCCTCGACGTAAGAATACAAAGAAGGAGAAAGAGAGGGAGAGAATACCTGTAGAAAACGGAGACGCTTTTCTCGGCTGACAGAGAGAAGATGGCGTCGTTTTGCTCTCGCGAGACGTGTAGACGAGGGGTTGACAGAATATCGAGAGCAGACGCAGA
>NIPQ01042570.1:0-10598 GCA_002806875.1 Lepidotrigona ventralis hoosana | reverse complement strand
TTTCGTGAAAAAAAAAAAAAAAAAAAAAAAAAAGAAAAGATAAAGTGTGGAAAATTTTATTCCGAAAGTTCAGGCCCCTGTCGGCCGGCAACCGGTCTCGCAGGAGAGCCAGAAGCACAAGGCATTCAAGGCGTTGAGCGAGAGAAATAAAGAGTTAACTTCGAAAGTTCGGTCTGTTTGGGGGAAAAAACGCGCGCACACCCTGATTTCTGGACTGTCTCCGGTGACTGACGGACACCCGGTGTAGTTAATGAATCCCCCTCCGAGTTCCACGGAAGATTAACGACGCCAGGTCGGAGGAAAGCGAGGAAAGAAGCGCAGCGAATCCACTAATGGTACACGCCGAGGCTCGAGTAACTCGCCACTCTCACCGCGCGCGATTCCTTTCTCAACGGAGAATTTATCTCTCGCAAATCTCTCGCTACGCAAGAACCTTTCACCTCTATTCAGCTTTCTCCTCGGCCAGCTTCGTCGCAGAAATATAATTGTATAACTGTACCAACGACGACGAACAATTGTCGATGATTTTAAACTCGAATTCTATGAAAAGAGAGATCCAATTGGTCTCGTTTCTTTTAGTTCTGCTTCCGTTTTCCTAAAAAAAAAAAAAAAAACGAAGCTCCTACTTTGACTCACTCAACATTAAAACATTTTCTTATCAACGAATCTACTGTGGCCTCGAAGAATGAAATTTTCTGTTTACAACGAGACTTTCTTTTTTACCATTTTATTGAACTTGGAACATCACGGATGACGAGATGGTTAGGCTTTCCCGAACCCTTCAATAAAATGGTTGGACACTAGATCTAATTCCGAGTGAAATTTTCCAACGTTCACGTTCTTACACGCGTTTGAATCCTTATCGAAAGTATCTTCACTACACATGATAAATGTTTTTAAAAAAAAAAAGGGACCACCGTTCGTGTTCCAATTTTGAAACATTCACGATTATCGAAGACGAGAGGACTTGACGCTTTAAAATGAGATCAATTTTCCACTGTTACAGTGCCTGATACAGTTATGCTCTTGACGGTAACTTGGACAGAATCCATCCGGTCTGAAAGATCGAAATTGGGCTGTTTCGCGTTCCCGAGAACGAATCGAGAGATTTATTCGTAATTTTTTCGAAGAACGCGAGGTAAACGTTGCGGAAGCCTGGGAAAAAGGGAAAAAAGGGAAATGCATTGCACGGACGAGAAGGAAAAAGCTGCAGCAACAAAGTGGCAAAAGAACAACGCGTCTACAACGCGCGCGCAGCAACGAGAAAGTTCTGTTCACAGTGGGGAGAGGCGAGAAGAAATTTAATTCTGGCGAGCTGGACAGTTTTGCTCGTTACTAGCTGCAATTTGCGAAAAAGAAGCGCGGCCGGACGACGATAAAACTAAAATCTATGATTCCGCTCGGCTCGAAACGCAACGCACAGGTTGTTCATCCGAGGTGGGGAAATGAACGATGGACTGAAATTTAAATTCGACAACAACGCGACGAATGAAACGAGGCGCGGGCAAACGAGATTATTACGAATGGATTCGTCTTTCTTTTTTTTTTTTAAAACGATAATGCCGCGGCTCATTGAGTAAAAATTATCGAACGATACAGCTCGGTTAATACGTTACGTTGTAATACATTTCGTTGTAATATTGTGCACGCACGAAAATGGCACGTAATGTTTCACGGCTAGAAGAATTCAGCGTAAATCAACAATTGATCGACGAAATTTCCAATTTGGTGTGACGTTTCGTTCACCCAAATTGGCGACGAATCGTAAAAGTCACGCGATTTAACATAACGCGCAGAGGAATTAAACTCAGTCTACTCTGTTCTCCATGCGAGGAAACTAGTTACAATTTATCACTTTTATTGAGAACAAAAACATTTGTGAATTTTAGACATTTCAGAGTATTTTGTGACTAGATTAATTCTTTTCACTAAGTATTTTCTTGCTATTAATATTAATTATTTAATTAATATTGATTAAGTCAACAATCAAATCGTTAAGTTTCTCAAAAAAAAAAAATTAGTTTTATTTATTTTTTTATAATTTGATTCAATTCTACAATTAGCAGTTGCACATACTCTGCGTTATAATCGTCATCGCGTGCTACGGACGCAATGTACATACACATTTTTTTAAAAGAGGTTAAAGAAGAACTCGTTGAGCACGTACATACAGTTGTATCGTCGGAATAAGCAACATTTTATTCTTGTTAGCAACGGCAAGAAACTGCTCTGGAAAAATCCCTTTCTTCTTAATTAACTAGAACTACCAAAGTAGCGGTCAAAATGACTAATTTATAATTTCACATATTCATATAAAAATGTATTTTTTTAGAGATTCATATAAAAATGTGTATTTTATATCGATAGAAGCTTCTCTTTATTGTATTATTAACTTTTGAACCAAACTGATCAAAATGGCCAATTTGTAATTTTCTATGGAAATTTCATATACTTGGAACAGTGTATTTTTAGACACTCGACTGATTTTTAACGAGATATACAGAAGCTTCTCTTTATTGTATTATTAGCTTTTTCTTATACATTAATTTCTTTTCTACAAACATTGCTGACCAAACAGATTAAAATGGCCAATTTGTAATTTTCTATGGAAGTTTCATATGTTTGTAACAGTATATTTTTAGATACTCGACTGATTTTTAACGAGATATATAGAAGCTTCTCTTTACTGTATTATTAAATGTTTCTCATACATTAATTTCTTTTCTACAAACATTGCTGACCAAACTGATCAAAATGGCCAATTTTCTATGAAAATTTCATATACTTGGAACAGTGTATTTTTAGATACTCGACTGATTTTTAACGAGATATATAGAAGCTTCTCTTTACTGTATTATTAACTTTTTCTTGTACATTAATTTCTTTTCTACAAACATTGCTGACCAAACAGATCGAAATGGCCAATTTGTAATTTTCTATGGAAGTTTCATATGTTTGTAACAGTGTATTTTTAGACATTCGACTGATTTTTAACGAGATATATAGAAGCTTCTCTTTATTGTATTATTAATTTTTGAACCAAACTGATCAAAATGGCCAATTTGTAATTTTCTATGGAAATTTCATATACTTGAAACAGTGTATTTTTAGACACTCGATTGATTTTTAACGAGATATATAGAAGTTTCTTTTTATTGTTTATTAACTTTCTTTCTTGCAATTTAATTTCTTTAAAATATTATAGTTTACTCTTGTTAACGCGGGTTTCTCGCCCACCGAGAGGACGAGATTTCCGCGTTTGTCCCGCGATCGCGAGGATTGCAACAACGATTTTACAAATCCGACTTCCGAAAGCGAGTCCGCCTCAAATTTCGAACGTTCCAATTTCCGAGTAAATTCAACAGTTCCGTGCACGAAATCGAATCCAATTACGTAGGGAATTAATTTTCGAACTATCGAAAATAACCGAAAAAAATGATTTTCACCCGGTGTACACACACACATACACACACACACATCGCGTGCGAAATGAAAACGATCGAGTTTGTTTGGTTTGTTTCGCCGGCTTCCGTGTTTTCTCCATGGAGACATCAATCGCGTTATTAAACTCCCTGCGAGTTGACGTTATTATTACGGATCCCGCGCTCGCTGAAACGCTTAAATTTAATTTCGCGTTTCGAACAACGTCTGAGCAATTGTTTGCTCGCCGCAGAGCCTGTTCTATCCCGCTGCTGTCGATTTTGGTAATTGGATCGCGTTGCAGATTCGAACAAACACCGCGCGCGCCAATAGGCGAAGGATTTTTCGAAACAACGCAAATATCAATAATCGCGCGAGTTGTTCGGAAATTTTCGGCCCCCGAAAGCGGCCAAATCGAAAGTTCTGCGCCTGCGTGCCGAGAGAGATCGTTCAATTAACGGCCCCGGCTGGATTAAACTATTATAAAAAAAAAAAAGAAAGAAAAACATTTGCGCGAGGCGATTAATTGTGTCGATGGCGGCCATTAATGTCACCGTTCGTCAACGATTTGCGGTTGGTGAACGTCCACTGCGAGAATTAATACATC
The DNA here is from genome assembly GCA_002806875.1 of Lepidotrigona ventralis hoosana. NCBI lineage: Eukaryota > Metazoa > Arthropoda > Insecta > Hymenoptera > Apidae > Lepidotrigona > Lepidotrigona ventralis. Next base: position 6,571 of record NIPQ01042570.1, on the reverse strand, counting down.
GCTCGCACTTGTTACAATTATTATAGTTATTATATTTATTATGTTGTTCGTCGACGAGCAGAAAATACGTCGAATTTATACGTCGGATGTGTCGAATTTATAGGTTAGGTTACATCGTTAGTCGTTTTAGTGCCAATGGGGGTTATTTAAAAAAAAACCCCGTATAGCGCTTTCTTCATACAACTAACATGTAAAAGTAGTATCTGTAAATAAAAGTAAATAAACTGCTTATTTATTTATGCATTTAGTTTTTAGGTTCACGTGATTGAAATTTGATTAAGGAGGAACCCACAAGCAATGTCGGTTTCTTCAAATTTAATAAACACTGCCACCTAGTAGCAATGATTATAGGTTAGGTTACATCGTTAGTCGTTTTAGTGCCAATAGGGACTATTTANATGATTATAGGTTAGGTTACATCGTTAGTCGTAAAAACGCCCCTATAGCACTTTCTTGATACAACTATGTAAAAGTAAATAAAAGTAAATAAACTGCTTATTTATGCAGTTTTTAGGTTCACGTGATTGAAATTTAATTAAGGAGTTTTAATCCACAAGCAATGTCGTTTTCTTCAAATTTAATAAACACTGCCATCTGGTGGCAATGATTTAACTCAACATAACCTAATTAAATATGTTGACACTTGTCGATATGCTTTAAAACTGTATTAAAACTCTCAAGTAAAGTAAAATTTTGTATTCGAAACACGAATACTACTTACTTATGGGCAATAAAAATCGTCGCACAGATAGAAAACGTAAAGTCTCGCGTATCGCTGGCATCGTTCACCAGATGGCGGCTGAAAATCGAAGACAACGCGGCAATTTTCGAACGAATTCCGCCGGAAATATTGGACGCTTTCCATTCGAAATTGTCCATTGGCCGACGCACGAAGTTCGTCAATTTCAGGGAAATCCGACGAAATCCGGCGGAAATGCTCGAGTCCGACTACTGACAAGTCAATTAGACTACGCGAATAACGAGTCGCCGATATTTGATTACTGGTGGCGCGGTGTACACAGGGTTTCTGGGTATCGATTGTGAACCGTGATACTATACCGCAAAAACAGGATATTAAACCGCAACCTTCGCTTAATACCGAAGGATTAACAGAGGACCGAGGCAAATACGATGTCCATTTCGACTACTTGTTAGCCGGTTGCTTTCCCAGTGTGTTTCGCCACTGTACTCGCCCTGAAGATCCCCTCCCCCCACCCCTGAAACATCCTCGAAAACTGAATATTCTAACTTATCCCATCTGTCGCGCGCGAGTTTCGCTAACGTCCGAAAAACTTAACACTTCAAACTGTTTAATAACCTCGAGAAATAATATTTCTTTCTTTTACGAATTCGTAAAATGAAGCGAGTAGAAATCACTTCCTAGTAAAGTAATTTTTTTTAATTTTTGAACGAAACAATTTATTAAAATTAATTTGTTTTATTAAAGAAAAATTTTTGGCCCACCCTATATATAGCGATAAGCGGATAGCTTTTGGTAAAAATTTCGAGATTTTATTTCGCTTCGTTTTATTTTATATTTTATTTCGTGTTTGAGAACGTGCGCTTGTCTGCTTATTGTTATTTTTTACCTGCGACGAGTATACTCGACAAAATTCAAATAAATAAACTAACGAAATTTTCTACCATTGTTTTGTTATAAATCTCTGTTATCTCGTGAAAAATTATACATAATCATTCAATGATAATCAGTCGACGGTAAATTTCTTGTCCAAAATTATTCCAAAATTACGTGTTCTGTTGGTTTATCTAAATTTTAGTTGAACAGAAAATGTAATTTTTTCCTTTTCTTTTTCTTTTGCTACGTGACGAATATACTCGACAAAATTGAAATAAATAAACTAACGAAATTTTCTACCATTGTTTTATAAATCTCTGTTATCTCGTGAAAAATTATACATAATCATTCAATGATAATCAGTCGATGGTAAATTTCTTTTGTCCAAAATTATTCCAAAATTACGTGTTCTCTTGGTTTATCTAAATTTTAGTTGAACAGCAAATGCAATTTTTTTCTTTTTTTTTTCTTTTGCTACGCGACGAGTATACTCGACAAAATTGAAATAAATAAACTAACGAAATTTTCTACCATTGTTTTATAAATCTCTGTTATCTCGTGAAAAATTATACATAATCATTCAATGATAATCAGTCGACGGTAAATTTCTTTTGTCCCNGATAATCAGTCGATGGTAAATTTCTTTTGTCCAAAATTATTCCAAAATTACGTGTTCTCTTGGTTTATCTAAATTTTAGTTGAACAGCAAATGCAATTTTTTTCTTTTTTCTTTTCTTTTGCTACGCGACGAGTAGTTTAACATCGAGAAGGGTTAAACATTTTTGAAATTAATGCGTATCGATGATTTCTATTCGTCCTTTTCGCCCGGGCTTTCTCACGCGTAAAAATAAACATTAATCTGCGCCGTAGTTCGAATCGCGAGCAAACAAATATCGCGCGATCGAGACGGAATTAAACGCGACGTACAAAAACGGAAGAGGAAACACAACTTTGTAACATGTAGAACAATCATATTCTTTCGCGTTTGCACGGAACTCTTGACGACGGTGAACCAAGGGGAAGAAAACTTGGTTCGAACACAAACGAGAAGTTGCAAAGTTTGCCTCCCGGGGGCATGAATAATTTTCGCTCGCGCTTCAAAGTCGTGGAAATTCAAATTTCAGATGGTCCTTGGCCAAAAAATTTATTTCGGCCGAGCGTTCCAAGAAATAGCAATAATTTTTCTTTTCCAGACACACAGCGGTCGACAAAAGTATTGAAAGCACGCTCGATGATGGAAAATGTTTCAATCAATCTTGAGTGATTCTTTTCTTTCAAAGATGTTTTCGTAATAGAAAATTTTTTTTCACGGCTAGATTTACCATGATCTGAAAGACCGAGATCTATCCTTTGCATCAATCGCTTGAAACTCGCTGCTACGATTTTTTATCCGTCATTTTATCGAACCCTGAGCGTTCGAAATTAAACGAATCTTGATATTTCGCCATTTGACCCTAATATACTCAGAGTTCGATAAAACGACGAGCGAAACTCGTGCAGCAAGTTGAAAGAATTTTACGAAAATTATCCCACGATTGAGAAACATGTTTGAAAAAAATTCTTCTAAAGCTGTCAAATTGGAGGCCTCTTACTTTAAAACTAGGCCAACTGCATTGTCACACGATTGTTTTCTCTCTCTCTTGTTTTTTTTTTTCTACGAAGTTAGAACAGTTCAAAATGCAGGCAAAGTTGCGAAAGTGTGCGAGTACCTTCGTCCACTTTCACAAGGATCGAACGTAAGTCGATTTCCTTCGACGTCGGAGCGGCATTGCCCATGTATTGCGCAATCCCTCTCCGAGGAGGCGAATTTCTAAATTATTCGGAGATACAGGAGATAGTTTTTACTATGTGTTCGTATCGTCTCCTTCGGAGAAAGCTTCCTCCTGTAAGCCACTGTCCAAGTCCGTGAGTTCGGCCGGTTGCTCATAAATTTGCCTCCGGAATTCCATTACTCCAACGTGCAATCGATATTTCACCAAGCCCCGAAGAGAAGTACCGACCACTCGGAGCCACTCCGAGGCCGAGGCATCCGTTTCGAGTTTATTTGCAGGCACCGATCCTTTTCTAGACCTCGAAATCTCTGCCAGTTCGTGCAACTTCTTTGCCGCGAGGTCGACATTCGTCACGAAATTTCTGATCAGCCGCGAATCTTTTAATCTCTTGCAATTGGCAACTGGTCAAAGTTCGTCCGTATCATAGATGCATTCGACATCTTCGATTTAAGAACTTGCTGTAGAATTGAATTTCTTCAAGGTTAAAAGAATTTTTTCCTTTTTTTTTTGCATTGTATTCTACTCGTCACGAAGGTAAAACTTTCCCGAAGAACTATAGTTCACAACTTGATACTTCTCTTGGAAATTGAAAAAAAGTGTCTTGAGTTCTAACAGCGACTTTACGGTTCTGGACGCGTGGAAGCAATGTTTATGTTTCAAATGATATTAGTTTTATCATTTGAGCTATGATAAATCAAATGTTAGTAAAATCTGATACGAAAATTGTGTTATAGACATCGAGAATCATAAAGTCGCTGTTAGAACTCACGCGTCCGCAGTGTAACTTTCTTGCTATTTTTCAAGAAAACTATTAGCTTATGGTTACTTGGAAGTTTTACCTTCGTGATGACTAGAATACAATGATTCTTTACACGTATTCCCATCAAATTCGAAGATGTAAAATTCTATGACAGCGATGGAAAAACTTTTCTTCCCACCTGTACACAGTAATTCGAACTTTCTTTTTAAATGGATCGTCGTTAATAAGAAGCAATAAGTTTTATTATTAATTATTCATTTTGCCTAGATTATACTTGAAACTTGGAAAATATTGCAACTTCGGGACAAAAGAAACGTGCGTGGCGTACGTTATTCCAGATAAGGAAGTCAACAATGCCAATTTCAAGCGTATCTCGAAAGACGATGTCCTTAATTTCAACCGGTCAACGACGACTATAAATAATAGAGGGAACTTTTAACGTCGTGAAACTTGAAATTAATTACTCTCTTGGCTTCCCTCGCGTTTACCTGGTCCCCGTCCGCTGTTATCGGAATAACGTATGGTCCAGCTTCACGGGCAGGAAAGTAATTTTACAGATAGCCTCGGAAGAAGTCCCCAAGAAAGAAAAGCAACGCGTTTACAACGTTCGTATTCGTGCGTTAAGGTGTTATAAATTTGCACGTTTCTGTCCATGAATTCTGCCACGATTCGGACAGTTTAGTTGAGACGTCTGACGAGAAACTGAAATCGGTGAAAATTTCGTTTCAGAATTTATTTTCTTTGCGCCGTTTTGCGATGTTGAAGTTGGCCAAAAGCGCTGAAAGGACACGCGATATTTCCACCTGTACTAAGAGACGTAACTTTCATTCGTATTAATTAAGAAATTGGAGAAATACTTCGGTTTATTGAACTCAAATTGAACGCTTACAGTGCCAAAGAATGATATTCGAGCGAGGCTCCGCTTTTGCAGGTCGTGCAAATCGGATTCACCTTCAAGTTTCGTTCCCTTAAGCCATGAAAATTAAAATCCGACGTGAAGTTATTATAGAAATATTATCGCGTGTATGTGATAATAATTGGAGCAGAAAACAATGTAAAACGACATGAAATTAACAGGAAATAATAGTCGAAAGATTTGTTCAAATTTATTCAAATCCACCTATGTTAATTTTAACAGGTTCCTTTTGAATAATAAAATTTTAATATATAAAAATATATAAAAACATTTTACTGCTCGAATAATACACGAACGACAGTAACACTTGACATGAAATTAACACGAAATACTGAAAATATTTATTCAAATTCACCATTTGTTAACGCGTTACACACGTCCCTTTCGAATTATACAATTTTCATCATTCTTACCAAATTGTCCTTTCCTTTAAACCTTTCCAAACCGGGTCGAACAACTTGCCGTGATATTCTTCGCTCGGATACAACTTTCTCGATACAACGTGTTAGGGTGAACACGACTTGCAACCGTTTCTACAACACAATCGTTCGGAACGTTGCTCCCTGAAATTTGCAAGTACTTGGGAAACGATATCTGGCTTTATCGAAGCTGCTGGCTGCAGGTTTATACGTGGATTGATAATGCGCCACGGTATTACCGTAGGCATAGTCGGTGAAGTTGTCATTCGTTTGGGCAAAATCCACTATATTACGTCCGACGGACGCAGATTCATATTAAATTGTGTACACATACACATACACGCTGCAATCAAAACTATGCTTCTGATTCGAGAGAGAGAGAGAGAGGGGGGGTGGAATGTGACGTCGGAGAAGCGTTAGGATAATAGAATGTTGGGATAATGGAACGTTCAGATGGCGGGGCTACTCGGATAATAGAGGTTTCCTTCTAACGCGTTTACGTATTCCTTCGTTATCAACCGACCAAGATTCGCCCGGCCTGTTTGGAAATTGTCGCCGGCCTTTGTCATGCTAATACACGCCGAGTATCCCCGGGTAAACCTCTTCCTTTCCCGAAGAACGAAATAGGGACGCGATGAAAAATAACAACAACAAAAAAAAAAAAAATCCTTCGTTGACGAGGAAGATCCGAAAATGAGAGAACACGAATCTTTCCGCGTGGAGAACGAGAAAAAAAATGGCGGACTGTTGATCGAAACGAAAAGAGACCAGAGTCGTGTCTGTTTTCAATATCGGCGTGCCGCCGAATAAATAAATCGCGGCGATATCGAGAACTTGGAAAGTACGAGGAAACGAGGAAAGAATCCCCGAGGAAACGAGCGAAGAATCCCACTTATCCCAGTGAAGTGCCTGCACAGTCTCGCTCACTTTGCCAACTTCTCGCGAGGAACGCGAGGCCGGTGAAAGACAGAACGTTATCGAAGGCACGTTTTCGCGAATACTGTTTCGTAAAATCGACGTGGCCCCTCGCCACGTTCGGAAATCTCTCTTTCCACGCTTTCCTTCCGCTTCGTCGCGATTGACTTGTCGCAATTAGGCATTTTCCACGTGTTTTTTTTTTTTTTTTTG
>NIPQ01042512.1:0-10717 GCA_002806875.1 Lepidotrigona ventralis hoosana | reverse complement strand
GTTTCTAATTTTTTTTTAGTACTCATATAAAAGTTTTTATATTATTCTAATCATTAATTTAAATGTTTTTACATTTTTCTCGCAAAGTTACGCTTTCATGAAATGTTACAGTGTTAAATGTATAATTTTATTAATTTTCAATCGGCTAAAACTGTGTTTGCATTTTCGTGATATTAATTCTTAAATTATAACTACATTGATGTATATTAAATAGAAATTTTTGTAGAGAAAAATTGTGTAGACGGAAATTGAATTACGCGGTGATCGTCGCTTTAGAATAATTGAGTAAAACATATAAACTTTCGCTTCTATTTCATTTCAGAGAAGTATGTATATTATGTAACTGTCTTTCCCGTTAGTGTAAATAAAATAATTTAATTATTATTCAGACTATGAAATGAATTATTCAGACTATGAAATAATGTTAGAGAATCCATTCATTTCAGAGAAGTATGTATATTATGTAACTGTCTTTCCCGTTAGTGTAAATAAAATAATTTAATTATTATTCAGACTATGAAATGAATTATTCAGACTATGAAATAATGTTAGAGAATCCAATAATTGATTCAATTGCTATAAGTGAATAGTTAAAACTGTTAAATGATACATGAAAATATCATCTAAATGTTTTATTTTACAGTTTAAACAATTCATTGGAAACAATTAAATTATTTTATTTATACAATATTTCTAGATATTGTTTAATAATTTTCACGACTTTTATGTTACGNGATTAAGCAATTAAATTAATTACTTCATTCGAAGTCATATCTCTTATATACATTCTTCATGATTGTTGTAAATTATCAGTTAAAAATTAAATAATTTAGTTTATAACTTAAATTAAACACTTGCAATCATTACGGAAGAGAATTTATCATTTAGTTGCAAGTAAATTATTAGAAATATTAGATAGAGTTTAAACAATATTTAGAAGAATAGAAGAATATTTAGAAGTGACACTTAAAAATTCACTTTGAATGTTTAATCGATTTGCATACGATGAATATACAACTTGTAACGATTTTTTTCACTGCTCAAGTAATGCCTTCAGGTAATGTCAGTGACGCACAACAGGTGGTAGCTTTGTAAATTGTACATTTCCAAGAACGCTTTTTATCCTAATCGATAATTCTTCAGTTTTTAGGTTTTATTTGATCAATATTTTACAATTATACGGTTTTATTTTTCACAGCCCTCAGATCTAGTATAGGCCGCAATGAGTGCTGTAATTTCTAAATTTTTTTAAAATAAAATGTTTGCACGGTAGTTTTTAACTTATTATTCTGACATGTACTAAAATATAAATCTGATTTATAAAGCTAATATATAAATCTGTGACATATAAAAATAATATATGTAGAAAGTAATTATATTACATTAAAAAATTAATTTGATAGTATTTTGAGCTATGCAAACAAGAAAGCATTCATGTTTAAGTCAATAATTTTCGATGTAGATGTAACATTATTCCACAGACGAAATCGTTTAAGCTCAGGATATGAAAACATACGAAGAATCTTATTATAATAATTATATTTCTTCATTGATGAAGTACCATTCGATTCAATAAATATTTCTCGAAACAGAACTGGCAACACTGTTCATATTTTTTTAATTTTAATTTTCATTACTAGTAGTTCTGCGGTCGTAAAATTGGTATAACCGGATGTGAAACGAAAATGATAAGGTCCTGAGGACCTTATTACCATAGCTGAAAAAATGTATTAGATGCAATGTTTATTCATATATCTCGTCTGCGCAATTAGCAAATGCGTGAGAATTTTAAGTACTGCTCGTAGTAAATTAAAATTCTAAACATGCTGGTAGATAATTTTCAAAGTAAATAATTTTTAATATAAATAATTCAATATAAATGGAACCATATATTTTTTTCATTGATCAAGAACAAGATAGACACGATATTATTTGGCACTTGGTATTTTGAAATATTGATGGCGAAAGGAATCGGAGTTTTTTTCTAAATTCTACTTTTCTAAATTTATATTCAATGACAATTTAAAATAAAAAATCAAATTGATATTGGTCGTCTGTTAAGAACAGTCAATTGACGTCACCACGTTCAATTCAATTAATTAATTTTAATTTCTGTGAATAGTAGCGCTGAGATTCAAAATCTGTCTGAATCGATACGGCAGGATGTGACACGAAAATGTTAATGGAATTTTAGATTTCCACTACACACCACAGTCGAAGTCTGAAAAAAAAATTGCATTTTATGCAAGGTCTAGTCATATTTCTTGTCTATGATTCAATATTTATTGAGCTGTGTGCGAAATAAGCTTAAATTTTCGTTCCAAGGAATTAGTGCAAGTAAATGGTATAGAGACTGCCATGGCTTGAACGTAGTTGCACCAAATTGATAAACTGCTGTTATTATAAATGTCGATTACTTTATTACCGACGTTGAGTGACAAACTTTAAACAACTGATTCTTGGATTATCGGTAAATTAGAACGGGTGACGCCAAATACCTTGGTCAGAATTCTGTCGATCATTGACTTTCTGGGACAGAAATCAAATTGTTTATCGTTTCTAACGTACGTGCACGGTCGGTATAAGGTCGAACAAATGAACTACAGTACGATAGACTATAATGAGTCTATACATAGTAATTATTTAGACTCACTTTTTTCCTTCTTCCTAAATTTTTTCTTCCAAATATTAATGAACTACAGTACGATAGACTATAATGAGTCTATACATAGTAATTATTTAGACTCACTTTTTTCCTTCTTCCTAAATTTTTTCTTCCAAATATTATATCCTCATGATTTAAATGTAAAACGAGCTGAAACTCGTTTCTGAAAAATTTGCAATGAAATTCACCGAGTGTCGTTGGATACACACATCATTGAATGGATGTAAATGCCGATTAGACGTAAATGTTCCATCTGAACAGATGATAGAATGGTGGAAACTCACCGAGTGTCGTTGGATACACACATCATTGAATGGATGTAAATGCCGATTAGACGTAAATGTTCCATCTGAACAGATGATAGAATGGTGGAAACAAAGGATCCTCTAATTATTCAAAGCGGCACACTTGTTGTTTCACATCGTGGAAAAGTGTTCTTTATGGCTGCTCGATCGCAACCGTGTAACGCGATATTGAGAGGGACAAGCGTGTAGGAAGAGTAGCGAACTGTAGTTTCTCGATAATAGGATTACGCTGGTAAGGTGTAAGGTAATTTGAAATGTCCGCGGGTGCCCGGTGCACTTTGTATATATATGATTCACTGTAATTACATCATTATAACGAAACAGACAAGTTCAAGTATGGAAAATCAGAAACTCGGGCAACGTTTGCCGTTACTATATTAACGCTTCGTTAGCGTTTCAACGCGGAAATTCAAAAAAAAAAAATTTCCCTGCCGAGACACGCTGTGTCAAAACTGTTAGACGAATGATCTCAATCATTGGGTTTTATTTAATTTTCCTGTCTTCCTTTCTTCCTTCACCCGAGTTTATTTCCACGGAGTTGTAACTCGTCGTTAACTTTTGCTACCCGTAAGGAGAATACTTTAATCTATCGTGTTGTTTTCCGCGGGGACGATCGAGATTGGTGTGTTTAAATTTCACTTGGATTCGACACAATGAAGTTTGCCTCGTCACATCGGCCAGAGTTTAATTTAATCCAGGAATCTCAGAATGACTGCAAGCTGGATTCATCCAGGAAAAGAATCGATTTAAGATTGCCACCCGATCGCTGTGACGCGGCGAAATAATCGCACGATGAGAATATCGCGTTGCGTCGTGGAGACTGCATTCTCACGAGTTCAATTAACCGACGATTTCGTTCATTCGAGAAACACCTGGAAATGGCACGTTGGCGTGCTTTTCGAACAGGAAGAAAGGCTTGCTACAAGCAATCATCATTCTGTGATATTTGCCTTTGAATTCACACGGTGATGATAAACGTTTGTGCCACTTTCGTGCATATTCTCCTTTTCTATACGAAGAGAATTTGCAGAGAGTCACGTGAGTCGAATAACCTCGGTTGAAATTCTCGCTTTGAGAGTCAAAATTCTTTCGATCAGTTTGCTGAGTTTACAAGCGGTATCTACTTTTGTACCAACAGTAACTACTTGGCAGGGGAACGGACTGTCGAGGCTATCGAAGCTGTTGTTAAGGAATGTAACGAAACAAGAAACGGAAACATTGGACACGAGGAATTTGCTATGCCTGCAACGTGTGAAATTGGCGTGGTCCAGCTCGTGATCTGCTCGTTACGAAATCACGACTGCTTGTCTCTCCGACAAATAGACGGTGTTAAACGCAAATCAGGGCGGTTTGTGATTAAACGGGTACCGGCTGCTTGCTTAAAAAGAACGTTCCGTTCGCGATTGTAGGGAAATGTTTTCGAAAGAACGAAACGTTTAATTGTACAGACACGCGTTTTCGAATTTAGTCGATTTAAGTTAAGCATCACGTTAAGGTTTCATCTCACGCAGAAAAATGCAAGAATTTTACCAATTTTGAATATTTGTGATTAGAATTGGCGTGTTGAAGATTTGCGGCGATTTAAGTAGAAACAGGGTACGTTTGGTCAGAATGGTATAAAACACGATGCGTTTGAACAAGTGGGAAGCACATTGGCCTGGGTAGACGTTGTAGAACAGCAACGCAACTCAGACGCGCTAGATAAACTGGCTCGTAGCTTTATATATCTCGCGATTACACATATTTCGCGCTGTACGTACTTATTGTACCTAAAATGCATTTGTTTCATGGTTAATCGAACCAGATGGATATAAAACCACGTTTATCTGTATTTTACCGCGCGATTCGATCTCGTTCTCGGAAATTCATGAACGATCTCAACTCGGTTAAGAGAATCTGAGTTGACAAGACGTTTCTCGTGAATTTATATATAACATGGCGAATAGGACAATTTTGTGAAATTCCTCGTTTCTGTCAGTTGACGAGTCAGTTCTCTCAAATTTCTATGTTGCTAATCCCGCACGAATCTTCAATGGCACGTAATAATTCGCGAGCCATCGTTTTTGCGATTCCATTAAAAGATCTTCCCGCGAAGATTGAACATGTCTGTACATACGTTCAATTTCCGTTAGCATAATACTTGTACGTATGTTTCAAAAGCTCTTGTTTCGAACTGGCGCATTCGATACCATCACTGTGCGTGCGTGCGAGCGGGTGTGTATGTTTGATCGCTGAATTTAGCCAGGAAATTGTTCGTGACATGTAAGTGGCGTCGTGAATTTTCGCTTTACTTCTTCGACGAAGATGCACGGTCGAAATACAGCCATAAAGCAATCATATTTTTGTTAGTGCGTGTTGGTAATTGGCTGGCTCTTTTTTTCCATTTATGCAGCTGCTGCCAACAAGTAAACTACTATACCTTCCTTTTCCACGATTTCCTACATAGGAACGTCGTGTGTGTGTCTGTTCCTCGAATTTTATGAATTTTACGAAGGAATTTTCACGTACGACGGGAATTTGGAAAGGATTTTATTGGAGACGAACGAGCTATTTAGGATTTGCGGTCGTTTCCAAACTGTTGTTCCTTTTTTCTCGACTATCAGAAATTGTTATTCCTTTTCTTCGACTAAAAGAGGTTGCAGGTTAAATTTATCGACCTACAAGGTCGGTCTGTAGTTGGTCTGCAACCTCGATCTTAGCTCAACTGAGCAGTTAATATTATATTGCAATCTCGATCTTTGTTGAAGTATTTGTGGAGAAGTCTGGAAAGTTCTCTTTCTACTTTTTTAAAATTTTTTTTAATCGACTTTAAAACAAATTCGGAATTTTCGTTTCTTTTGCCAATTGTACGACACAGTGTGGTATTTGCACCTGTGAAAAAGTTTCTGCAAATTTGATCCAAATTTTTGGTTTTAGAAGAATAAGAATAAATGCAAAAGAAAGTTGCTCTTTCGCTTCCGTAATTCTTCGATAAAGCGCAGGAAGAAACCGTGCTGTTTCTTTGCTTGCTTGTGACTCGATTTTTCAGGAGAGAGTTGCTGTTCGGGAAATTTATTCGAACGCGATCATCGTCGTACGTGTGTACAGCGTGGAAACAAAAGATGTCCGTGACTATAATCGATGAATTCTGTCTTCGATTTGATGAAAGTACATGTAAAGGAACTGCGAAAAATTTGAATTCAAAGATAAGTTTTTGATTTGAAGGTCAAAAAACTTATTTTTTATTCTAATCATTACGAAGGTAAAACTATCGGCAACCATAGTTTCTTAGTCATTTAACGCTGCCGGCGCGTGAGTTCTAACAGCGACTTTATGATGTGTGGATGTAACGTTTACATTTCGAATAACGTGAACAGTTAGCTTTATCATTTAATTATTTAGACTCACACTGACGACTACAACTATGATAAATCTAATGTTAGCGAAATTTCATACGAAAATTATGTAAAATAGACATCCACGTGTCCAGAACCATAAAGTCGCTGTTAGAACGCGTTAAGTGATTAAGAAACACTTTTGATATTTTTCAAGAGAACTATTATTAGTTGCGATTTATGGACACTTAGGGGCAAAAATAGAGACTTAACTCTCATCAGTATCGGAAATCCGACAACTGCTGACTTTCCCTTATTCTCGAAAATGAAATTGACTCGTAAAAGGGATTCATTATGAAGCGGTAAATAGGATAAAGGAAGCCGAGCAATTACTGTGGCTCAAGAGGCTATTCTCCAGAGCCTTTTTAAAACAGTCGAGCGTGCCGCATGTAGAAAAATGAAACTATATGTAAAACTGTCTAATTTTTCTAATTTTTAAATTTTTAATTTACTGCGTTTATTTCAATGTTTCGTTGTTTCTTCCCTCTACGCTAAAGTTTTACGCCGTACAAAGAGTAATTCACACTACAGTATAGAATCAGAATTACGTTTGCAAAGAATGAACGAAGTATTCAAAACAAATGAACAAACGAAAATCACATATGATTCGTCGCGATAGCGTAGCCAGCGACGTAGAGAAATTTGATTGAAAGTCAATCTTTGATCGACACGGGATAATTCGAACGTACGTGTTTCTCGTAGACGATTCGATAGTCGAATCGATCGATCTCGGAAACAAAAGGGGAAAATTCCTTCGTCGCTGGAATTTCCTTTTCTATTTGGATACTTTNTCCATTCGGTTCTTTTGACTGAGCCGATCATATTAGAAAGAACCGGTGGCCCGCCCTCGATGCTCTCTAAAATATTTCCAGCTTTCGCTTTCGTTCACGCGTTCCACTTTCGCCTGACGAAATTTTCAAATTTGAATAACGAAAAAAAATTGAACTGTGGAGATTCCACGGTTGCGTCAATGAATCGATGAAATACGAAAGTTGTTGAAATTCCTCAAGTCGATTTATTCGGATCGCAAGTTCGCGCAACGTCTAATTCTGGACGCGTCCGAGTGAAAGTTGAACACTGTTGAGGCAGTGAAAAAGGAACAAGAAGAATGAACGCGAGAGGAAGTTTGTCACGATTGCCATTTGGACAGCTTTATTCTTACTTTGTTCGTACAACGAGCTTATACATGTTGATAAATGTTAACAGGTGCTATTGATTTTGAAAGCTCGACGTTGCAAGAGACGTTGGCGACATTTAACGCGCGTTTGGGACGAATGCACGTTTCGCGGTTCTTTCGCGAAGAATTATCTACCGTAAATGTTGTATCGCATCGATCGATATTCCAGCATTCCAGAATGTTTGAGATTGGGGTGTGTACACAGTGAAGAACATAATTGCGAACGCGCAGTGATGAAAAGTTGTCGACGCTGTCATATCTTTGTGAAAAAAAATATATTTTCACTCGTGAGAGTTCGAGCATTTCTCTGGGAAGTTGTTGAAAAGTGGTTTTTCATGATTTGAACCATCGTGGCTCAACTTTTAATCCTTGCTGTACGATACGTTTTAATTAATCCTTTTCTGAAATTCAAAAAATCATAAAATTTTGTCACTTAACGTTCGATGAAGTGATGAAAATATTTTACAGCAAACTTCAAGGGATCGTTGTAGAGGAGAAACTTCAATTTTTCAAATCACAATGGATTTAGTGGCAAATAAAATTTCTCAGTATTTTTAGATACAAGTAAATTCTTAGTATTTCTACAAGTAGTTCCTTTAAAAAAAAGGACACTTTTCGAACCATTTGCTGCGTGATGTTAAAGAAAAACGAATTCAAGATGGCATTCTTTACGTTTTACAGCGAAAAAATATGATTCTTTTTTCTTTTATACTGAAATTACAACAATCTGAAAGGATTCGATAATTCTTCGTTTATCTGAATCGAGGTGCAAAATTGATTTTAAAAAGAGTTTGCATCTGTCAGGATAATGATGGAAAATTTTTTGTACACAAAATATTGCGTATAATTTGCTTCTTCTTTAATTTTCCTTTTTTGCGTTCTGCGAGTAAATATTTGATAATTTACGTTATTACACCCGCGTGTTCAATTTTGCTCGTCGCTGTAAATAAACATGCAACGTCGTTTAAATTAACGAGACGAGCTAGGCAATTCTAGAGCTTGCGGCGCTAGTTCACTGAGAAAACACATATTCCCCAGATAACAGGTTTGAAATGTTTGTTTGTGCCTGGTTGATAGTCGCTTATCGCTACTGCGGGCGAAACTGTTCCTCCGACGCGAATAATGCAAGAGAAATTGTTCCTCCGTCGCGAATAAAGCAAGAGAAATTGTTCGAAATTGTTCGAGTTAACCTCTTCCTGCAATTACATCTACGAAGCATCATTTCAAATAAAATGACACACAGCATTGGAAGTCAGTCACTCGACAATTACACTTGACACGAAATTTCGTCGATTACATTCTCTTAATATGTGATATATATTACTGAATATTTGTATATAATATGTGATTTAAATTGAAAGCAATCATTGAAGTGCATTTGGCGTTGATTTGCTGAAACAAAAGTAATATCCTCCGCCATATTTTCAAACTTTCACAAGAAGAAGCAATAAGAAGTATCTATTTTAAAAGTGCGAAATTTATTTCATCGAGTGTCAATTAACTGTGAAGGCTGTCTTTAGAAATTTCTTCTTTCTGAAATTCCTTTTGTTCTGTTTGCGTCGCTGTTATAGCTTTCACTGCTGCTTCACTGTGCTCTTCGTAGATTACACTATTATATTGTACTATTATATACGTCGCATCATACACACACAATTTGTTACAATTATCAGCGAATTGTGAAAAGAGGAAGCTGTTGGCTAGATTTAAATACTAGATTAATGAAACTAAAAAATTTCCAAATCCTCCAATTACAAAAGGTATAACCATAAAAAAAAATTATTAAAAGTGCACGAATTTTAATGATTGAATTATAAATTTGGTCATTGTTAATTCATACTCCAGGTCTATTCAATTCTACTTGAATTAATGTTCTAAAAGATGAACCAACGATTCCTGATCGTAAAGCAAAAATGATACATAAAATACCAATATTCTTATGATTAGGTGATATTAACCATTTATTTAAATTAAAATTTTTCGTAAAAATATTTTAACTTTGAATATTAATGCTAATTAAGTTACTTTAAATTTAATATCTGATTTAATGCCTGAAAAGAAATAAATTGTAAATTTATTATTAAGATATAAATTCTTTTAATATTAAATACAAATGTAAATAAATATATAAACTTTAAAATATATATAATAAAATATTTTTTTAATTTTGAAGATTAATAGTTTAATTAACTTAAAGATTTAATTATTTATAATTTATTAATTTAGTAATTTATAAATTAAAATCATACAAGAAATAATCGTCACGATATTGGATCTATCAACGACTAACCAAATTTTCGAATTGTTTCGAATTATTCTTTCTCGTTTCGATGGTGTGAAAAACGAAAGTTCCTTCTTTTTATAATTAAAATCATACAAGAAATAATCGTCACGATATTGGATCTATCAACGACTAACCAAATTTTCGAATTGTTTCGAATTATTCTTTCTCGTTTCGATGGTGTGAAAAACGAAAGTTCCTTCTTTTTATATCGTTCCAGTGTTTTTCCGTTTCGTTTGGAAAAAGCGCGAAGGTAAAACATCAGCGCAGTATGCTTCGAAATGCCTTTTTATCGGCACTTCAGATATCGTCTGATATTTTCGTTGCCACAGGCGCAGAAACATTCGGACCTCCTGGCCTAGACAATTTTTGCTCAAAACAAGAATATACTTGGGAACGGGGAATGAATTCAGTGGTTCTCGATTTCAGCAATTCGATATCTTTTATCTAGCCTCTTGCTTGCAGATGCCTCTTCTCTGAATCGATCGACAGGTTTATTTCTCAAAACAAGAATATACTTGGGAACGGGGAATGAATTCAGTGGTTCTCGATTTCAGCAATTCGATATCTTTTATCTAGCCTCTTGCTTGCAGATGCCTCTTCTCTGAATCGATCGACAGGTTTATTTCAATATTGAATCGACTTGTATCGACTCGACGGCCACTCCGTAATCAAATTTCACGACAGTCGATCTCCGCGAATGTGCGAAAATCCCGTTTCCTCGATGAAATTCACCTTTCATCGTTGAAAAGGCGAAAAAAGTTCGGGCGGATTAACGGAGGAAGGGGGGATGGGTAATCCGTCGATCGATGGTATAAATTGACGCTAAAGCGCTCGTAATTGCGACAGAATGTTGTTGTTCTTTTTGTCCTGGAGAAAACGGAAAAAGAAGAAAAGAAAAAATGGGAAAAACGGAGC
>NIPQ01042499.1:0-10711 GCA_002806875.1 Lepidotrigona ventralis hoosana | reverse complement strand
CTGAATTCAACGAAATGCATGTCACGTGATAACATTTTCTCTTACCATTGATTGCATCTTTCCTTTGTTCAACCCAAGTGACAAAACACACACGTAAACTTGCAATTATTTAAGACAGTTTTCACGGTTGTTTTTGTGTCGCAAAACACGATCAGCGAGCACTAAGGTAAATTAATGATCATTGCTGTCAGCTTTTATCGCATCTATCTTGGCTCGGTTTATCATTACACTTTGCGATAGGACACGCTTAAGGAATGTAACGTAATTTGTTCAGTATTTTCCCCGAGTCTTAATAAGTCTAATTGTAACAGAAAAAAATTGGAATATAAAAACAATTGGACGTGAGTCGAATTTTTGAAGTCTGGGCTAATATTTTGTGCATTCTGAAGAACTCGGAATTTTCTGTAATTTATTCTGCAAATTAATTCTCAATTCTTTTTTCATGTGTAAATAAATTAAAAATGAAAGTAAATAAATTTAAAACAAATTATGTACATTTAAGTTCGTTGATTTGCTAATTTAACTATTTAGAGGATAGTATTGCGGGACAATTGAAATATCTATTTGCTTTAATTAAAATATTCATAGATATTTTTCTGGACTATTTTGAAAAATGGTAATAGTATATCGCGAAATTAATGAAAATTATAGTTAACAATTTGCACAAAATTTTTCCATTTCTCTGCAGATTATTTGTCCGCATCTCGTGCAGTCATAGTGGCATTTGCTAAAATGCGTTTTCTTACTGATTGCACATTCGATTTTCACCCATCGCTTTAGGTTTTTCATTCGACTGGCAATCGATCTGTTGCGAATGCAGTTTCGCTGTGATCAGCAGGAATTAGCATAGCTAATTTATGTCGGCGTATAAATAACATGTTTATCGTTATAATTTATGCGCTGTTACGTATATAACGTATCCCATCGGCGTGCAAATTTGAGAGTGGTAAATCATCGATGCTCCTGCTGTATCCTAATTCAAAAAGTACGTCAGCGTTTTTGATCATCGTACTTTCGCTATTCCAGCAATCACGGACGTGAAAAAATCGCGTCAATCAATATGTACGTTTCCAGCGTTTCACGATAAATTAAAGATCCTGAAAATTATTAGTAAATCAGATGGATGCATCTGCATTAGCGTTCCTTCATTCGAAGATGAATAAATCTCAAGCAGTTAATTCAAGCAAAGGTTTACATTAATTTTCTTACATTAGATCTTTTAAAACCATACTTGAATTAAAAGTATGAACAAATTCGTCCTCTTCTATTGTATAATATACAAAGAATGGAATATATGATATACTGTATAATATACAAAGAATGGAATATATGATATATTGCATAATATACAAAGAATGGAATATATGATATACAAAGAATGGAATATATGATATATTGTATAATATACAAAGAATGGAATATATGATATATTGTATAATATACAAAGAATGGAATATATGATATATTGTATAATATACATTCTAATAAAGAATGGAATATATAATATAATACAATTCTAAATAATCTGTATGTGTATAATGATTGCATTTCATTTGAAATACCGTATATATAAAATGCGATTTTAATTTACGATAGCACCATTAATATTAGAATAATTTTTTTCTTAAGTACTATCACGGTGCGCGTGTGTATTTGTATAATTTTATTTCTAATCATAATGATTATTTGCTTATCACAGATTTCGATATTTGCTTAAACGTAGTATGCGTGTGTTATGAATTAAATTGACCATTTTCCTCTAGTGGCTATATACTGTTTTAAATCATGCGACCAGACGCGTAAGCACATAAAGAGCGCCGCTGCAAATTACCCTTAATTTCTGCAGAGAAAAGGGGCAAATGTTACTTTAAAAATTTATTCAGCCTCTGGTCTAGCAGCTATTAACAATTATTATTTCACTGCACGGACGACTTTGTTATTCGCTTCTGTTACATCACTTTTGCTAACAATATTTGAAATAAAATAAGCCATTGAAAGTCGTATTATTATTTTGTTACAATATTTATTTAGTATACATACGTGTATTTAGTATATTTCAATCTCGAACATTAATTTGTACATTTAAGTAGTATATAATTAAATATTGTACAATATATCAGCATTATATTTATATATCATATACATATAATTATGATATAATTGTAGTATTATATTATATTTCATATATCATTTCATTTAACATTTCTTTGTACTAATGCTTTCTTTTACATTGATTTCATTATCGGAGAAAAATTATAATGATTAAAAAGAATATATTTCTGCCAAAATATATCTGCGTATAAATCAATTGAAATATATCAATTATACTATAATTTTATACAATACATTTGATAATGAATATATTTTTAATAATATAAGAATAATAATTACTGCAGATTTATCTTTTCAAATAAATGTTAATTACATAGATTGTATACATGTGTATTCAATTTATAATGTATTAAATGTAAGTTATTGGTAATAGCATAATATATTTCATAAATTCTAAGAGATTATGACCTTTAATAAAATTTATAATCTTTTACTTGTAATATTTGCGCAATTTTATATTTCTGAGAAGATAATTAAAATAGTGGAGCCTGACTGTAAAATTATAGGTATTGTAAATATTACAAGATACAAAGTATAAAGTACAAGATATAAGGTTTTTTACTTGTAATATTTGCGCAATTTTATATTTCTGAGAAGATAATTAAAATAGTGGAGCCTGACTGTAAAATTATAGGTATTGTAAATATTACAAGATACAAAGTATAAAGTACAAGATATAAGGTGCAAAGTACAAGACAAAATATTTAAGGCTGAAGTATAAAGCGTAAGATGTAAAGTATAATACTTATGACATTATATCATATTATACCATTATAATATATCATTATATTATATCATATTATACCATTATTCAAAGTACAAGACAAAATATTTAAGGCTGAAGTATAAAGCGTAAGATGTAAAGTATAATACTTATGACATTATATCATATTATACCATTATAATATATCATTATATTATATCATATTATACCATTATGATATATCATTATATCATATTATACTATTTTTGCATATTATATACAAAGCATGAAAATACCGTTACTGCCAATCTCAATCATCAATCTGCCGTGTTAATTCAAATTTAGTTTCACTATTCAACTAGTCATCGATTTCCAAAATATAAACTACTATACATTCAGTATTCATATAGTTACTCCTTTCTTATAACGTGTACGTACCTAATACAGTAAACTAAATTTTTGCGCTATCTGACAGCAATTAACGACGACAACTTGTTTCAGGCACGATCAGCCCGGTCAGTAATGCACTCTCGAGAGATCGTTTAATAATCGAAAGCGACACGTGTTATTCGACACGGGGTTTCGTATCAAAAGCTTTTAAAGTCGATAACGAGGCGTCTCTGTTTCGTCGACGTCGCCGCAGCCTCGCTGCCTCGTCGAAAGTTATAGTCAGTTTCAATTTCTGTCGGATGCCGGCCAATGGGATCGGCATCGTGGCACACACTAGGGGAGGAAATCACGGACGGCGATGTGCGCGTGTTACACGCGCGGGAAACAGCCGGCTGCCTGCGAAAATTGCGGCGCACAGGTTCGCGTGGAAATCGCGTCAGCTCACGTTTACGCGCAATCGATGCATTTTACTTTCCTCTCCGCCACCCGCTCGCGGTGCAACACACGCGTCTGCGTGTAGATAGAATCTTGTGGAATGCAAGAGATCAGGTGAGAAAGAGCAAGACGTGTATATACAGACAGAAGAAGGAGAAAGGAGAGAAAGAGAGAGAGGTAGAGGAGAAAGGACACGTGGACCGAGCCCTCTGTCACGTACGAGTACGAGTGGGATAGGTCCGTACGATATGCAGCCATTTGCATACATATAGGGTCATTATAAATATACCGACTCCCTATATCCCTGTCTCTCCATCGTCCGGCCCATCAGGAGCAGAGCTGCTCGCAAACTGTCCGATGGCCCCGCTTATCCGTTATTGCGTTCACCGCCTTCGCAGTTATCACCGCTCTATGGCTTTAACCTGTTTTTCCAGTCTCGGTGGACACTTCGGCCTTGAACAGGCGTTTTTCACAGGGATCCAGTCCCTCAAAGTCGGACAAGTCATTCCAGCATTTGACTGGCCAGATTGAAACCGTCCCCTAGCGATTTTCTTTCAAATAAGCATCGATGTATCAAATGAAGGATCCAAGCACTCCATAATTCTCTACTCATTGACCTTCGATTCGAAGAACTGAAATTTACAATTCGAGTGTGTGTCATAAGACAAAAGGCTGAATTGAAAGGATTAAGAAAACTGAAGAAGAATGTTTGCAACATGATAGTTTCTCAGTCCAATGATTTGGTTTATTACAATTGTGAGAAACTCAATGTTTTATTCTACATTATTGACTTTTAAAAGGTTTCCAATGATTTTCAAATTAGGTGGAAAACTGAAATTTTGGCTGAAATGTACCCATGGAATGAAATTACACCAACTATAATAGCAGCATCAATGACACGAATACACAATTATCGAGAAAAGCGACGAGATACTGAAAGGAATTCAATTTATTCAATTTGTCAATATAATATTGATTATTTCCTGCACGAATATCAGTGGAAAATATTATTAATGAAATTACGAACGATAAATTGAGAAAACGAAGCAACAGATCAAAGTATCAATAGAAAAAAATTATTCTCATGCAAATTGAGACACGCGTTTTATAATATTGATTTTTTTAAACGACTCTTATTTCGACTTATTCTCGTTTGTTCAGGTGTTAAGTAAGAGAAGGCGTGATGTCAAGAATAACAGAGGTAAAGAAGCTGCAGCACGATGAAAGTTGAAAGAGCGTAAGTAGAAAGGGAAACAGATTTCTGCATACTTATTTCGGTACAAAGGCAGACTCTTGAATTCACATAACAGAAACTGAATGCAAAGCAGATATTCTTCGGCGAATGAAGAGTACTCTTGGTAAGGAAGTTTGTGCGAACGTATTACCTACTTAGGTACTTTCCTGTACTTACTAGAATTAATTATGAACGTTCTAAAAGGAAATAGATCCTCTAAAAAGTTCGAGATTTCGCCAGATATTACCGACTTGTTCGTATCATAAATTCACGAACTTGACGACTACCTCCTTGAAATTGCTTAATTAAGTTATTAAACACTTATATACGGAAGATAAAATATACGATCTTTGAAATCAGTAGTTGGAACTTCTTTCAGTTGAAACTTTGATCAACTTAGATCATTCTTGGAACTTTCTCATTCTGTCTAAATCCTTCATTTTTACTTTCAAGTCACGTTTTATAATAATTATTTGAGATGTTTTTATTGTTTAAAAGTTGAAGATAATTTCTCAATTTTATTTGTGAACTATATTTTCTAAAACAACAAGCATTTGCTTTGTAGTTTGTTGGAACAATCAGCTAATTAAATCAGCAACTAAATAAATTAGAAATACGATTGAAATATACAATTTCAGAGTAATTGAAAGCAATTAAAATAGAAAGAAGTTTGTAATAAGAATTCTTAATGAAGAACATAATCATTTATTTATATATTTTATAAAAAAATGATTAAAATTTCTAATAAACTGTTTTATTCTAAAACTCTGCAGCAGTTTGAAATAATGTATTATTCGTCATTAATATACTGTTCACTATGCTTTGAACTATGACAGATCTAGCTCAACTGTGCATATAGCGTGCTCATAGTAATTGTAAGATACATGCCAAATATATCAACTAGATAAGACAGCTCTCAAATGAATTATTACACTGCAATGAATATGATCTTTTCAATCTAATAATAACTAGACTACAAATTCTTTTGTATTTATAGGAGATTATAAAATACAAAAATACATAAAACACCCAAAATACAACATTCGTCAAAATATTTAAAAACACACGAAAACAGCACAGAAATATAAATTTAAATAAACATTCTAATCACAATTATTTGCTACTTTCTTGTTCAATTTGACCAATTGATTTGTCACAATATTATAAATATTTCAATTTCTTTGACAAGATTTGAAAAAAATACTAAACGAATCCTCGGAATTTCCTGTCGTAGTTCTAACGTTGAGAAACGTTAGATAATATTAATTCTCAATTTTTTTTGTATTATTTTACACGTTCGAAACTAAATTCTATACCTATATATTTTATCGAAATGAAGTACCCTTCCCAATTATAAACTTGTAATATCAAAATATCTTCGGTATTAACATAGTCAAAGCAATTAATGAATTGATCTAACAGACAAAAAAAAAACCCAGCAAATGTCAATACGTCTGTCAAATGAACAGAACCCCATGAAGTGACAATCGCTAGTCGCTAATCGTGCCTACAGCCTGCCGTCTCAATAGGAATAAATAAGAATCATTACCGAATTTGAGACGAAAGTGCAGAGCGCAGCGACAAACGACGGTAACGACGGCGCGTCGTTCGAGTGACGTGTGAAAGGTATCTTAATGGCGCGTCGTATTTTCCACGGGGGTTGCCTTTCAGTGGGCAACCGTGGCGAGAAAGCGATGCGAAGGCCGTGATCCTCGAACTGCTGGCGGTGTAACGCGTGCCCGCTACGTCCTATTAACATATCCCCGCAGCAACGAGTAGTAAAACTCTTTTCTCTGGCCACGAGGAACATGGAACACAGCCGCTATAAATGGCACCGCTGATGGGTTTGCGCGGAGCGTCAACGCTCGCGGGCCAGGGTTAGGGGTAGGTGCGCATTACAAATGCTAATGGGAAGCGCATAGTAGATGTTCCGCATAGAATACATTACCGTCTCGTTCCTCAGTCATTAGCCGTGAAAATACGAAATTTACCGGAACGCAAAGTGCGGGCCGTGCCTGTCGTGCTTCTGCTGTTACGTCCTGTGGGAAGTATCGACAACTCGTCCCGGAACGCCCAGGCTAAATATCACGCCGATTTCATCTTCTCTGCCTGGTCGAAGCTTTCCCATCCATACATGACGCACAGTGTTTCAGTGTTTATTTCATTTTAAGCAGATTGTGGCACAGAGGAACAAATATAACCATTTTTTTTTTTAGTCTCAATTTTAACAATCCAGAGTACCTTTTTTTTCTTCCTTTTAATTATTTCTTAGTAGCTCGTAGGAAAATAAGAATACCTCAGACGTTTCTAAAAATGTTAGAAAATTTTTTTCATGGCTGGATCTTCTTGAAACTTGCACAACTTCTTTTTTTTTTACCATTTCATTAAACTTGAATGAAACAAACAATGAAAATTCAGGATATCATAACATCTCGTCATCTAATTAAGATTTCACAGAAGTTCTATTTTTCGTTATTAGACTGTAGAAGTTGATGAAACTGCGCAGGATGTAAAAATAAATATTACATACATGATAGTATATCAAAATATTAACTTCTTTAAAAAAAAATAAAAAATTACGAAGATGATACATTTTTAGTACAACTTTAGAAGGAAGCAAATAAATATTAAAACTTCGTGATATCAAGAATAACCTAATATTTCATAAATAGAACAAATCACTAAAAATTTCGGTCCTTCAATTTATAAAAATATAGATATATCTAACTATCTGCTATTTCTTACAATTAATATTATATTTCTAATCATTCTTCGACAAGTTTATAGAAATGAATTTCTACAGTAAATCTGTAATTGATGAATTCTACGAGGCATTGATTATTATGTAATTCGATGATTCTATAAGGTTCAGGTCATTAATATGTTATTACTGAAACGTTTAGGTACAGTTCCTACTGAAGTCGTCTAAAGTGTCTGAATATGTGTTTTGAACATTAATGTAGTTTGGTGTGTTAAATGTTGAAGATTGACGCAGGATTGTGGAGCATTATGAGTCGCTAGTTTCAGTGTGTAAAGCGTGTCGTTGTGATAGTAAAGCATTTACAGACACGAGAAGAGAAATTCTTGGTTTATGGATGACGTGAAAATTGTGTAATTTAGAAATTCACGTTAAATAACAACATTTACATTAAACAATATATTATTGCATTTAACAACTTCTATTTTGTGCAGTGTGAATCACATTGTTGAATGTCTCAATTCAATTAATCATTATAAGGTATTATATTATCATAAGATATGATAGATAACATGTTATTATAATATATTATAGATTAGTATAATCATTAATTGTATGGTATTGGTTTAATTTGGATCTTTTAAAATGTTTAATACAATTTTCAAAAAAGGATGAAAGCTGCTGGAAAAAAAAATTTTTGTCGATTTTAAATCCCAATAGAATTTGCAGTTTAAATGAATCTATTATACTATTATAACAATTCCTGTTTATATATGTAGAAAACTTTAAATTCTATTCGTGTGCTGATTTTAAAATTCTATTGAATGATCTAAAAGAAATTATAACTAAAATTGTCGTGATTCTCAGTAGTGTAACAGTTTTAAAACTTTAAGATATATATAGTCGTTTTAAAGAAACTTAATCGATAAACATTATCGAATACAATGAAATATAAAATAACAAAACTCGCTTAATTGAAGTCAAGCATAGTTTATTAAAAAAGCTTAAGCTTTCGTTTGAGGCTTACCTAGAATACGAAAAATAAATTTTATAATTCATTAACTTTAATAAATTTATATAATTTAATATAATTTAATTATTTATATAATTTATTTAATTTATATAATTTAATAAATTTTAATTGATAAAGAATTCTAAAATTTCGTCCACGATTGATTAAAAGTAATCACAAACACGTGATGTCTTTCACTCTATTGTGTTTTCCTACATACTATATTGCTTATAATAGAATATCTGTCGTAACTTAACATTTTGTTAAACGCCGAGGTATAATAAATAAAATCGGGACGAAATTCTATTTCAACCTTAACGTATATCATTATTAATAGAAGTCAATTGCTGAAAGCACCAATTTAACAATGACCGAATTGATGCATAATTAATAAATTCCTACCGCTCTAGCGATGCGATTGAAAACACGAAATGTTCAAATCACAGGGTGTGTACGCGAGTCGTGGGTCGGGCGTCGATGATTGTTTGATGGTCGATTGACGAGAATTCATCGAGGATTTAATTACAGGGACGTGTGTGATTTCTTCCACGACAATGACCGCGAGCAATTTTTAATTAACACACGTGACAAAGTGGACAAAAATGACGGGTGGCGATCGATGCCTCGCTAACCGCAGGTCTTTGGCTATTCCCGCCTCGTAGTCAACTAACGAAGACGGGGAAGAACAAATTAATTTGCTCCGTCGAAGAGCAAAAGAGATCCTTGCCCTTTTTCTCTTTTTCATTTCCCGCGTCCGTGAGGCATAGCAAATTTTTTTAGCAAATTTCTACTGTACATTTCGCCAGTGCGAACGTTGACTGAAATTTTTCCCATTCAATCTGCAAATTTTGATCTTGAAATAAATAAAATTGAAATTTATTTGAACAAATTTGGAAATTGATTGTAATTAAAATTGTTCTAATCAATAAACGAATTAATTGATTAACTGTTATTATGCCTTTGGAACTTTTATATCTTCAGAGGATATTCACAAGTGCAAAATTCATGACGTGTATCTATTACAAGATGTATAAAAATAGATTGTACTTTGCAAACATTTAGAAATCAATTGCAGTTAATATAATTTTGGACAAACTTTCAGTAATTAATAAAAATAAACTGTGGTTTTTATATGAAATAACAAAGCAGAGTCTACTTTTTATCAGCCTTTTTAATTAACCTTTTATTAAAGTACGAATTCATATTTTATTGTATTCATTAAATATAAATATAAAATGAAAGAAATAAAATTAAATGAACTATGGTAATACTAAATATATTTTGTGTTATTTGTTATCTAAAAAAATTTTCGAAAGTACGAACAAAGTATCAAAGTATCTTGATAGACATAGTTGCCAACCGATAGTGAAGAATATTGAATATAACATGACACTCATTTTTCTTTGCCAGCGTTCAATGTATACCGTGTATATTTTACTGCAAATGACATTGTATATAAATCTCATTGTTGCATATGTAGGGGAAACTTTATAAAACATGGATGAGTTACGATGTATTACGTAAGTATATTTTGCCAGCGTTCAATGTATACCGTGTATATTTTACTGCAAATGACATTGTATATAAATCTCATTGTTGCATATGTAGGGGAAACTTTATAAAACATGGATGAGTTACGATGTATTACGTAAGTATATTGATAGACTTGACACGATGGAGAAGCGTTGCTGGAAATCTGAATGTAACTCGAAGTTATGTAATTTCGCAGCAAATAAAGAAACAGCAGTAACATTTGTTGTGAGTAGCATGACAAGAGAATCTCCCCATATAGACTTGACACGATGGAGAAGCGTTGCTGGAAATCTGAATGTAACTCGAAGTTATGTAATTTCGCAGCAAATAAAGAAACAGCAGTAACATTTGTTGTGAGTAGCATGACAAGAGAATCTCCCCATTCGAACAAAAGCTGCCACTTTATTTTAGTTTAAATACATGAACTGAATTTCAAATATCTAGCATATTTATTCCATACATTCCTAACTGCATACAAATTTTACTGCCGCAGTAAAGCCCCACATAAAACTGAATTGTAAGAAAAATATTTGCCAACTTTTATTCGAAAGTCATTAATTACACGAAGATACAAGCACTCAATAAGACACTGTA